>JARACL010000118.1:0-241344 GCA_029948455.1 Solanum rostratum | reverse complement strand
TCCTAGCACTCTTAATTCTATTAAACCTCATTCCTCCCGACGCCCTACCCTGCACACCACCGCCCTTGCCTCCACGCGCCGTAGTGCTGGTGTGGTCGCATCCTTAACTCTCCCAGCACTCTTAATTCTATTAAAACCTCATTCCCAACGACGCCCTACCCTGCACACCACCGCCCTGGCCGGCGCGCGCGCGCGGCGACGCCCTTCCTCGACTGTCCTAACGACGCCGCTAGTTCCCAAGCAAACGTCGTTTTCGCCAAAATAAAATAATGATGCGCCGAATAGACGACGGAATTTCAGCAAAAAAGGAGGGATGCAACACGAGGACTTCCCAGGGGGTCACCCATCCTAGTACTACTCTCGCGCAAGCACGCTTAACTTCGGAGTTCTGATGGGATCCGGTGCGTTAGTGCTGGTATGATCGCATCCGTTACTCTTAGCACTCTTAATTCTATTAAACCTCATTCCTCACGACGCCCTACCCTGCACACCACCGCCCTTGCCTCCACGCGCCGTAGTGCTGGTGTGGTCGCATCCTTAACTCTCCCAGCACTCTTAATTCTATTAAAACCTCATTCCCAACGACGCCCTACCCTGCACACCACCGCCCTGGCCGGCGCGCGCGCGCGGCGACGCCCTTCCTCAACTGTCCTAACGACGCCGCTCGACTGTCCTAACGACGCCGCTAGTTCACAAGCAAACGTCGTTTCGCCAAAATAAAATAATGATGCGCCGAATAGACGACGGAATTTCAGCAAAAAAGGAGGGATGCAACACGAGGACTTCCCAGGGGGTCACCCATCCTAGTACTACTCTCGCCCAAGCACGCTTAACTTCGGAGTTCTGATGGGATCCGGTGCGTTAGTGCTGGTATGATCGCATCCGTCATTCCTAGCACTCTTAATTCTATTAAACCTCATTCCTCCCGACGCCCTACCCTGCACACCACCGCCCTTGCCTCCACGCGCCGTAGTGCTGGTGTGGTCGCATCCTTAACTCTCCCAGCACTCTTAATTCTATTAAAACCTCATTCCCAACGACGCCCTACCCTGCACACCACCGCCCTGGACGGTGCGCGCGCGGCGACGCCCTTCCTCGACTGTCCTAACGACGCCGCTCGACTGTCCTAACGACGCCGCTAGTTCCCAAGCAAACGTCGTTTTCGCCAAAATAAAATAATGATGCGCCGAATAGACGACGGAATTTCAGCAAAAAAAGAGGGATGCAACACGAGGACTTCCCAGGGGGTCACCCATCCTAGTACTACTCTCGCCCAAGCACGCTTAACTTCGGAGTTCTAATGGGATCCGGTGCGTTAGTGCTGGTATGATCGCATCCGTCATTCGTAGCACTCTTAAATCTATTAAACCTCATTCCTCCCGAGGCCCTACCCTGCACACCACCGCCCTTGCCTCCACGCGCCGTAGTGCTGGTGTGGTCGCATCCTTAACTCTCCCAGCACTCTTAATTCGATTAAAACCTCATTCCCAACGATGCCCTACCCTGCACACCACCGCCCTGGCCGGCGCGCGCGCGGCGACGCCCTTCCTCGACTGTCCTAACGACGCCGCTCGACTGTCCTAACGACGCTGCTAGTTCCCAAGCAAACGTCGTTTTCGCCAAAATAAAATAATGATGCGCCGAATAGACGACGGAATTTCAGCAAAAAAGGAGGGATGCAACACGAGGACTTCCCAGGGGGTCACCCATCCTAGTACTACTCTCGCTCAAGCACGCTTAACTTCGGAGTTCTGATGGGATCCGGTGCGTTAGTGCTGGTATGATCGCATCCGTCATTCCTAGCACTCTTAATTCTATTAAACCTCATTCCTCCCGACGCCCTACCCTGCACACCACCGCCCTTGCCTCCACGCGCCGTAGTGCTGGTGTGGTCGCATCCTTAACTCTCCCAGCACTCTTAATTCTATTAAAACCTCATTCCCAACGACGCCCTACCCTGCACACCACCGCCCTGGCCGGCGCGCGCGCGCGGCGACGCCCTTCCTCGACTGTCCTAACGACGCCGCTCGACTGTCCTAACGACGCCGCTAGTTCCCAAGCAAACGTCGTTTTCGCCAAAATAAAATAATGATGCGCCGAATAGACGACGGAATTTCAGCAAAAAAGGATGGATGCAACACGAGGACTTCCCAGGGGGTCACCCATCCTAGTACTACTCTCGCCCAAGCACGCTTAACTTCGGAGTTCTGATGGGATCCGGTGCGTTAGTGCTGGTATGATCGCATCCGTCATTCCTAGCACTCTTAATTCTATTAAACCTCATTCCTCCCGACGCCCTACCCTGCACACCACCGCCCTTGCCTCCACGCGCCGTAGTGCTGGTGTGGTCGCATCCTTAACTCTCCCAGCACTCTTAATTCGATTAAAACCTCATTTCCAACGACGCCCTACCCTGCACACCACCGCCCTGGCCGGCGCGCGCGCGCGGCGACGTCCTTCCTCGACTGTCCTAACGACGCCGCTCGACTGTCCTAACGACGCCGCTAGTTCCCAAGCAAACGTCGTTTTTGCCAAAATAAAATAATGATGCGCCGAATAGACGACGGAATTTCAGCAAAAAAGGAGGGATGCAACACGAGGACTTCCCAGGGGGTCACCCATCCTAGTACTACTCTCGCCCAAGCACGCTTAACTTCGGAGTTCTAATGGGATCCGGTGCGTTAGTGCTGGTATGATCGCATCCGTCATTCCTAGCACTCTTAATTCTATTAAACCTCATTCCTCCCGACGCCCTACCCTGCACACCACCGCCCTTGCCTCCACGCGCCGTAGTGCTGGTGTGGTCGCATCCTTAACTCTCCCAACACTCTTAATTCTATTAAAACCTCATTCCCAACGACGCCCTACCCTGCACACCACCGCCCTGGCCGGCGCGCGCGCGCGGCGACGCCCTTCCTCGACTGTCCTAACGACGCCGCTAGTTCCCAAGCAAACGTCGTTTTCGCCAAAATAAAATAATGATGCGCCGAATAGACGACGGAATTTCAGCAAAAAAAGAGGGATGCAACACGAGGACTTCCCAGGGGGTCACCCATCCTAGTACTACTCTCGCGCAAGCACGCTTAACTTCGGAGTTCTGATGGGATCCGGTGCGTTAGTGCTGGTATGATCGCATCCGTTACTCTTAGCACTCTTAATTCTATTAAACCTCATTCCTCCCGACGCCCTACCCTGCACACCACCGCCCTTGCCTCCACGCGCCGTAGTGCTGGTGTGGTCGCATCCTTAACTCTCCCAGCACTCTTAATTCTATTAAAACCTCATTCCCAACGACGCCCTACCCTGCACACCACCGCCCTGGCCGGCGCGCGCGCGCGGCGACGCCCTTCCTCAACTGTCCTAACGACGCCGCTCGACTGTCCTAACGACGCCGCTAGTTCACAAGCAAACGTCGTTTTCGCCAAAATAAAATAATGATGCGCCGAATAGACGACGGAATTTCAGCAAAAAAGGAGGGATGCAACACGAGGACTTCCCAGGGGGTCACCCATCCTAGTACTACTCTCGCCCAAGCACGCTTAACTTCGGAGTTCTGATGGGATCCGGTGCGTTAGTGCTGGTATGATCGCATCCGTCATTCCTAGCACTCTTAATTCTATTAAACCTCATTCCTCCCGACGCCCTACCCTGCACACCACCGCCCTTGCCTCCACGCGCCGTAGTGCTGGTGTGGTCGCATCCTTAACTCTCCCAGCACTCTTAATTCTATTAAAACCTCATTCCCAACGACGCCCTACCCTGCACACCACCGCCCTGGCCGGTGCGCGCGCGGCGACGCCCTTCCTCGACTGTCCTAACGACGCCGCTAGACTGTCCTAACGACGCCGCTAGTTCCCAAGCAAACGTCGTTTTCGCCAAAATAAAATAATGATGCGCCGAATAGACGACGGAATTTCAGCAAAAAAGGAGGGATGCAACACGAGGACTTCCCAGGGGGTCACCCATCCTAGTACTACTCTCGCCCAAGCACGCTTAACTTCGGAGTTCTGATGGGATCCGGTGCGTTAGTGCTGGTATGATCGCATCCGTCATTCGTAGCACTCTTAAATCTATTAAACCTCATTCCTCCCGAGGCCCTACCCTGCACACCACCGCCCTTGCCTCCACGCGCCGTAGTGCTGGTGTGGTCGCATCCTTAACTCTCCCAGCACTCTTAATTCGATTAAAACCTCATTCCCAACGATGCCCTACCCTGCACACCACCGCCCTGGCCGGCGCGCGCGCGGCGACGCCCTTCCTCGACTGTCCTAACGACGCCGCTCGACTGTCCTAACGACGCCGCTAGTTCCCAAGCAAACGTCGTTTTCGCCAAAATAAAATAATGATGCGCCGAATAGACGACGGAATTTCAGCAAAAAAGGAGGGATGCAACACGAGGACTTCCCAGGGGGTCACCCATCCTAGTACTACTCTCGCCCAAGCACGCTTAACTTCGGAGTTCTGATGGGATCCGGTGCGTTAGTGCTGGTATGATTGCATCCGTCATTCCTAGCACTCTTAATTCTATTAAACCTCATTCCTCCCGACGCCCTACCCTGCACACCACCGCCCTTGCCTCCACGCGCCGTAGTGCTGGTGTGGTCGCATCCTTAACTCTCCCAGCACTCTTAATTCTATTAAAACCTCATTCCCAACGACGCCCTACCCTGCACACCACCGCCCTGGCCGGCGCGCGCGCGCGGCGACGCCCTTCCTCGACTGTCCTAACGAAGCCGCTCGACTGTCCTAATGACGCCGCTAGTTCCCAAGCAAACGTCGTTTTCGCCAAAATAAAATAATGATGCGCCGAATAGACGACGGAATTTCAGCAAAAAAGGAGGGATGCAACACGAGGACTTCCCAGGGGGTCACCCATCCTAGTACTACTCTCGCCCAAGCACGCTTAACTTCGGAGTTCTAATGGGATCCGGTGCGTTAGTGCTAGTATGATCGCATCCGTCATTCCTAGCACTCTTAATTCTATTAAACCTCATTCCTCCCGACGCCCTACCCTGCACACCACCGCCCTTGCCTCCACGCGCCGTAGTGCTGGTGTGGTCGCATCCTTAACTCTCCCAGCACTCTTAATTCGATTAAAACCTCATTCCCAACGACGCCCTACCCTGCACACCACCGCCCTGGCCGGCGCGCGCGCGCGGCGACGTCCTTCCTCGACTGTCCTAACGACGCCGCTCGACTGTCCTAACGACGCCGCTAGTTCCCAAGCAAACGTCGTTTTCGCCAAAATAAAATAATGATGCGCCGAATAGACGACGGAATTTCAGCAAAAAAGGAGGGATGCAACACGAGGACTTCCCAGGGGGTCACCCATCCTAGTACTACTCTCGCCCAAGCACGCTTAACTTCGGAGTTCTGATGGGATCCGGTGCGTTAGTGCTGGTATGATCGCATCCGTCATTCCTAGCACTCTTAATTCTATTAAACCTCATTCCTCCCGACGCCCTACCCTGCACACCACCGCCCTTGCCTCCACGCGCCGTAGTGCTGGTGTGGTCGCATCCTTAACTCTCCCAGCACTCTTAATTCTATTAAAACCTCATTCCCAACGACGCCCTACCCTGCACACCACCGCCCTGGCCGGCGCGCGCGCGCGGCGACGCCCTTCCTCGACTGTCCTAACGACGCCGCTCGACTGTCCTAACGACGCCGCTAGTTCCCAAGCAAACGTCGTTTTCGCCAAAATAAAATAATGATGCGCCGAATAGACGACGGAATTTCAGCAAAAAAGGAGGGATGCAACACGAGGACTTCCCAGGGGGTCACCCATCCTAGTACTACTCTCGCCCAAGCACGCTTAACTTCGGAGTTCTGATGGGATCCGGTGCGTTAGTGCTGGTATGATCGCATCCGTCATTCCTAGCACTCTTAATTCTATTAAACCTCATTTCTCCCGACGCCCTACCCTGCACACCACCGCCCTTGCCTCCACGCGCCGTAGTGCTGGTGTGGTCGCATCCTTAACTCTCCCAGCACTCTTAATTCTATTAAAACCTCATTCCCAACGACGCCCTACCCTGCACACCACCGCCCTGGCCGGCGCGCGCGCGCGGCGACGCCCTTCCTCGACTGTCCTAACGACGCCGCTCGACTGTCCTAACGACGCCGCTAGTTCCCAAGCAAACGTCGTTTTCGCCAAAATAAAATAATGATGCGCCGAATAGACGACGGAATTTCAGCAAAAAAGGAGGGATGCAACACGAGGACTTCCCAAGGGGTCACCCATCCTAGTACTACTCTCGCCCAAGCACGCTTAACTTCGGAGTTCTGATGGGATCCGGTGCGTTAGTGCTGGTATGATCGCATCCGTCATTCCTAGCACTCTTAATTCTATTAAACCTCATTCCTCCCGACGCCCTACCCTGCACACCACCGCCCTTGCCTCCACGCGCCGTAGTGCTGGTGTGGTCGCATCCTTAACTCTCCCAGCACTCTTAATTCTATTAAAACCTCATTCCCAACGACGCCCTACCCTGCACACCACCGCCCTGGCCGGCGCGCGCGCGCGGCGACGCCCTTCCTCGACTGTCCTAACGACGCCGCTCGACTGTCCTAACGACGCCGCTAGTTCCCAAGCAAACGTCGTTTTCGCCAAAATAAAATAATGATGCGCCGAATAGACGACGGAATTTCAGCAAAAAAGGAGGGATGCAACACGAGGACTTCCCAGGGGGTCACCCATCCTAGTACTACTCTCGCCCAAGCACGCTTAACTTCGGAGTTCTGATGGGATCCGGTGCGTTAGTGCTGGTATGATCGCATCCGTCATTCCTAGCACTCTTAATTCTATTAAACCTCATTCCTCCCGACGCCCTACCCTGCACACCACCGCCCTTGCCTCCACGCGCCGTAGTGCTGGTGTGGTCGCATCCTTAACTCTCCCAGCACTCTTAATTCTATTAAAACCTCATTCCCAACGACGCCCTACCCTGCACACCACCGCCCTGGCCGGCGCGCGCGCGCGGCGACGCCCTTCCTCGACTGTCCTAACGACGCCGCTCGACTGTCCTAACGACGCCGCTAGTTCCCAAGCAAACGTCGTTTTCGCCAAAATAAAATAATGATGCGCCGAATAGACGACGGAATTTCAGCAAAAAAGGAGGGATGCAACACGAGGACTTCCCAGGGGGTCACCCATCCTAGTACTACTCTCGCCCAAGCACGCTTAACTTCGGAGTTCTGATGGGATCCGGTGCGTTAGTGCTGGTATGATCGCATCCGTCATTCCTAGCACTCTTAATTCTATTAAACCTCATTTCTCCCGACGCCCTACCCTGCACACCACCGCCCTTGCCTCCACGCGCCGTAGTGCTGGTGTGGTCGCATCCTTAACTCTCCCAGCACTCTTAATTCTATTAAAACCTCATTCCCAACGACGCCCTACCCTGCACACCACCGCCCTGGCCGGCGCGCGCGCGCGGCGACGCCCTTCCTCGACTGTCCTAACGACGCCGCTCGACTGTCCTAACGACGCCGCTAGTTCCCAAGCAAACGTCGTTTTCGCCAAAATAAAATAATGATGCGCCGAATAGACGACGGAATTTCAGCAAAAAAGGAGGGATGCAACACGAGGACTTCCCAAGGGGTCACCCATCCTAGTACTACTCTCGCCCAAGCACGCTTAACTTCGGAGTTCTGATGGGATCCGGTGCGTTAGTGCTGGTATGATCGCATCCGTCATTCCTAGCACTCTTAATTCTATTAAACCTCATTCCTCCCGACGCCCTACCCTGCACACCACCGCCCTTGCCTCCACGCGCCGTAGTGCTGGTGTGGTCGCATCCTTAACTCTCCCAGCACTCTTAATTCTATTAAAACCTCATTCCCAACGACGCCCTACCCTGCACACCACCGCCCTGGCCGGCGCGCGCGCGCGGCGACGCCCTTCCTCGACTGTCCTAACGACGCCGCTCGACTGTCCTAACGACGCCGCTAGTTCCCAAGCAAACGTCGTTTTCGCCAAAATAAAATAATGATGCGCCGAATAGACGACGGAATTTCAGCAAAAAAGGAGGGATGCAACACGAGGACTTCCCAGGGGGTCACCCATCCTAGTACTACTCTCGCCCAAGCACGCTTAACTTCGGAGTTCTGATGGGATCCGGTGCGTTAGTGCTGGTATGATCGCATCCGTCATTCCTAGCACTCTTAATTCTATTAAACCTCATTCCTCCCGACGCCCTACCCTGCACACCACCGCCCTTGCCTCCACGCGCCGTAGTGCTGGTGTGGTCGCATCCTTAACTCTCCCAGCACTCTTAATTCTATTAAAACCTCATTCCCAACGACGCCCTACCCTGCACACCACCGCCCTGGCCGGCGCGCGCGCGCGGCGACGCCCTTCCTCGACTGTCCTAACGACGCCGCTCGACTGTCCTAACGACGCCGCTAGTTCCCAAGCAAACGTCGTTTTCGCCAAAATAAAATAATGATGCGCCGAATAGACGACGGAATTTCAGCAAAAAAGGAGGGATGCAACACGAGGACTTCCCAGGGGGTCACCCCCATCCTAGTACTACTCTCGCCCAAGCACGCTTAACTTCGGAGTTCTGATGGGATCCGGTGCGTTAGTGCTGGTATGATCGCATCCGTCATTCCTAGCACTCTTAATTCTATTAAACCTCATTCCTCCCGACGCCCTACCCTGCACACCACCGCCCTTGCCTCCACGCGCCGTAGTGCTGGTGTGGTCGCATCCTTAACTCTCCCAGCACTCTTAATTCTATTAAAACCTCATTCCCAACGACGCCCTACCCTGCACACCACCGCCCTGGCCGGCGCGCGCGCGCGGCGACGCCCTTCCTCGACTGTCCTAACGACGCCGCTCGACTGTCCTAACGACGCCGCTAGTTCCCAAGCAAACGTCGTTTTCGCCAAAATAAAATAATGATGCGCCGAATAGACGACGGAATTTCAGCAAAAAAGGAGGGATGCAACACGAGGACTTCCCAGGGGGTCACCCATCCTAGTACTACTCTCACCCAAGCACGCTTAACTTCGGAGTTCTGATGGGATCCGGTGCGTTAGTGCTGGTATGATCGCATCCGTCATTCCTAGCACTCTTAATTCTATTAAACCTCATTCCTCCCGACGCCCTACCCTGCACACCACCGCCCTTGCCTCCACGCGCCGTAGTGCTGGTGTGGTCGCATCCTTAACTCTCCCAGCACTCTTAATTCTATTAAAACCTCATTCCCAACGACGCCCTACCCTGCACACCACCGCCCTGGCCGGCGCGCGCGCGCGGCGACGCCCTTCCTCGACTGTCCTAACGACGCCGCTCGACTGTCCTAACGACGCCGCTAGTTCCCAAGCAAACGTCGTTTTCGCCAAAATAAAATAATGATGCGCCGAATAGACGACGGAATTTCAGCAAAAAAGGAGGGATGCAACACGAGGACTTCCCAGGGGGTCACCCCCATCCTAGTACTACTCTCGCCCAAGCACGCTTAACTTCGGAGTTCTGATGGGATCCGGTGCGTTAGTGCTGGTATGATGGCATCCGTCATTCCTAGCACTCTTAATTCTATTAAACCTCATTCCTCCCGACGCCCTACCCTGCACACCACCGCCCTTGCCTCCACGCGCCGTAGTGCTGGTGTGGTCGCATCCTTAACTCTCCCAGCACTCTTAATTCTATTAAAACCTCATTCCCAACGACGCCCTACCCTGCACACCACCGCCCTGGCCGGCGCGCGCGCGCGGCGACGCCCTTCCTCGACCGTCCTAACGACGCCGCTCGACTGTCCTAACGACGCCGCTAGTTCCCAAGCAAACGTCGTTTTCGCCAAAATAAAATAATGATGCGCCGAATAGACGACGGAATTTCAGCAAAAAAGGAGGGATGCAACACGAGGACTTCCCAGGGGGTCACCCATCCTAGTACTACTCTCGCCCAAGCACGCTTAACTTCGGAGTTCTGATGGGATCCGGTGCGTTAGTGCTGGTATGATCGCATCCGTCATTCCTAGCACTCTTAATTCTATTAAACCTCATTCCTCCCGACGCCCTACCCTGCACACCACCGCCCTTGCCTCCACGCGCCGTAGTGCTGGTGTGGTCGCATCCTTAACTCTCCCAGCACTCTTAATTCTATTAAAACCTCATTCCCAACGACGCCCTACCCTGCACACCACCGCCCTGGCCGGCGCGCGCGCGCGGCGACGCCCTTCCTCGACTGTCCTAACGACGCCGCTCGACTGTCCTAACGACGCCGCTAGTTCCCAAGCAAACGTCGTTTTCGCCAAAATAAAATAATGATGCGCCGAATAGACGACGGAATTTCAGCAAAAAAGGAGGGATGCAACACGAGGACTTCCCAGGGGGTCACCCATCCTAGTACTACTCTCGCCCAAGCACGCTTAACTTCGGAGTTCTGATGGGATCCGGTGCGTTAGTGCTGGTATGATGGCATCCGTCATTCCTAGCACTCTTAATTCTATTAAACCTCATTCCTCCCGACGCCCTACCCTGCACACCACCGCCCTTGCCTCCACGCGCCGTAGTGCTGGTGTGGTCGCATCCTTAACTCTCCCAGCACTCTTAATTCTATTAAAACCTCATTCCCAACGACGCCCTACCCTGCACACCACCGCCCTGGCCAGCGCGCGCGCGCGGCGACGCCCTTCCTCGACTGTCCTAACGACGCCGCTCGACTGTCCTAACGGCGCCGCTAGTTCCCAAGCAAACGTCGTTTTCGCCAAAATAAAATAATGATGCGCCGAATAGACGACGGAATTTCAGCAAAAAAGGAGGGATGCAACACGAGGACTTCCCAGGGGGTCACCCATTCTAGTACTACTCTCGCCCAAGCACGCTTAACTTCGGAGTTCTGATGGGATCCGGTGCGTTAGTCCTGGTATGATCGCATCCGTCATTCCTAGCACTCTTAATTCTATTAAACCTCATTCCTCCCGACGCCCTACCCTGCACACCACCGCCCTTGCCTCCACGCGCCGTAGTGCTGGTGTGGTCGCATCCTTAACTCTCCCAGCACTCTTAATTCTATTAAAACCTCATTCCCAACGACGCCCTACCCTGCACACCACCGCCCTGGCCGGCGCGCGCGCGCGGCGACGCCCTTCCTCGACTGTCCTAACGACGCCGCTCGACTGTCCTAACGACGCCGCTAGTTCCCAAGCAAACGTCGTTTTCGCCAAAATAAAATAATGATGCGCCGAATAGACGACGGAATTTCAGCAAAAAAGGAGGGATGCAACACGAGGACTTCCCAGGGGGTCACCCATCCTAGTACTACTCTCGCCCAAGCACGCTTAACTTCGGAGTTCTGATGGGATCCGGTGCGTTAGTGCTGGTATGATGGCATCCGTCATTCCTAGCACTCTTAATTCTATTAAACCTCATTCCTCCCGACGCCCTACCCTGCACACCACCGCCCTTGCCTCCACGCGCCGTAGTGCTGGTGTGGTCGCATCCTTAACTCTCCCAGCACTCTTAATTCTATTAAAACCTCATTCCCAACGACGCCCTACCCTGCACACCACCGCCCTGGCCGGCGCGCGCGCGCGGCGACGCCCTTCCTCGACCGTCCTAACGACGCCGCTCGACTGTCCTAACGACGCCGCTAGTTCCCAAGCAAATGTCGTTTTCGCCAAAATAAAATAATGATGCGCCGAATAGACGACGGAATTTCAGCAAAAAAGGAGGGATGCAACACGAGGACTTCCCAGGGGGTCACCCATCCTAGTACTACTCTCGCCCAAGCACGCTTAACTTCGGAGTTCTGATGGGATCCGGTGCGTTAGTGCTGGTATGATCGCATCCGTCATTCCTAGCACTCTTAATTCTATTAAACCTCATTCCTCCCGACGCCCTACCCTGCACACCACCGCCCTTGCCTCCACGCGCCGTAGTGCTGGTGTGGTCGCATCCTTAACTCTCCCAGCACTCTTAATTCTATTAAAACCTCATTCCCAACGACGCCCTACCCTGCACACCACCGCCCTGGCCGGCGCGCGCGCGCGGCGACGCCCTTCCTCGACTGTCCTAACGACGCCGCTCGACTGTCCTAACGACGCCGCTAGTTCCCAAGCAAACGTCGTTTTCGCCAAAATAAAATAATGATGCGCCGAATAGACGACGGAATTTCAGCAAAAAAGGAGGGATGCAACACGAGGACTTCCCAGGGGGTCACCCATCCTAGTACTACTCTCGCCCAAGCACGCTTAACTTCGGAGTTCTGATGGGATCCGGTGCGTTAGTGCTGGTATGATGACATCCGTCATTCCTAGCACTCTTAATTCTATTAAACCTCATTCCTCCCGACGCCCTACCCTGCACACCACCGCCCTTGCCTCCACGCGCCGTAGTGCTGGTGTGGTCGCATCCTTAACTCTCCCAGCACTCTTAATTCTATTAAAACCTCATTCCCAACGACGCCCTACCCTGCACACCACCGCCCTGGCCGGCGCGCGCGCGCGGCGACGCCCTTCCTCGACTGTCCTAACGACGCCGCTCGACTGTCCTAACGGCGCCGCTAGTTCCCAAGCAAACGTCGTTTTCGCCAAAATAAAATAATGATGCGCCGAATAGACGACGGAATTTCAGCAAAAAAGGAGGGATGCAACACGAGGACTTCCCAGGGGGTCACCCATCCTAGTACTACTCTCGCCCAAGCACGCTTAACTTCGGAGTTCTGATGGGATCCGGTGCGTTAGTGCTGGTATGATCGCATCCGTCATTCCTAGCACTCTTAATTCTATTAAACCTCATTCCTCCCGACGCCCTACCCTGCACACCACCGCCCTTGCCTCCACGCGCCGTAGTGCTGGTGTGGTCGCATCCTTAACTCTCCCAGCACTCTTAATTCTATTAAAACCTCATTCCCAACGACGCCCTACCCTGCACACCACCGCCCTGGCCGGCGCGCGCGCGCGGCGACGCCCTTCCTCGACTGTCCTAACGACGCCGCTCGACTGTCCTAACGACGCCGCTAGTTCCCAAGCAAACGTCGTTTTCGCCAAAATAAAATAATGATGCGCCGAATAGACGACGGAATTTCAGCAAAAAAGGAGGGATGCAACACGAGGACTTCCCAGGGGGTCACCCATCCTAGTACTACTCTCGCCCAAGCACGCTTAACTTCGGAGTTCTGATGGGATCCGGTGCGTTAGTGCTGGTATGATCGCATCCGTCATTCCTAGCACTCTTAATTCTATTAAACCTCATTCCTCCCGACGCCCTACCCTGCACACCACCGCCCTTGCCTCCACGCGCCGTAGTGCTGGTGTGGTCGCATCCTTAACTCTCCCAGCACTCTTAATTCTATTAAAACCTCATTCCCAACGACGCCCTACCCTGCACACCACCGCCCTGGCCGGCGCGCGCGCGCGGCGACGCCCTTCCTCGACTGTCCTAACGACGCCGCTCGACTGTCCTGACGACGCCGCTAGTTCCCAAGCAAACGTCGTTTTCGCCAAAATAAAATAATGATGCGCCGAATAGACGACGGAATTTCAGCAAAAAAGGAGGGATGCAACACGAGGACTTCCCAGGGGGTCACCCATCCTAGTACTACTCTCGCCCAAGCACGCTTAACTTCGGAGTTCTGATGGGATCCGGTGCGTTAGTGCTGGTATGATCGCATCCGTCATTCCTAGCACTCTTAATTCTATTAAACCTCATTCCTCCCGACGCCCTACCCTGCACACCACCGCCCTTGCCTCCACGCGCCGTAGTGCTGGTGTGGTCGCATCCTTAACTCTCCCAGCACTCTTAATTCTATTAAAACCTCATTCCCAACGACGCCCTACCCTGCACACCACCGCCCTGGCCGGCGCGCGCGCGCGGCGACGCCCTTCCTCGACTGTACTAACGACGCCGCTCGACTGTCCTAACGACGCCGCTAGTTCCCAAGCAAACGTCGTTTTCGCCAAAATAAAATAATGATGCGCCGAATAGACGACGGAATTTCAGCAAAAAAGGAGGGATGCAACACGAGGACTTCCCAGGGGGTCACCCATCCTAGTACTACTCTCGCCCAAGCACGCTTAACTTCGGAGTTCTGATGGGATCCGGTGCGTTAGTGCTGGTATGATTGCATCCGTCATTCCTAGCACTCTTAATTCTATTAAACCTCATTCCTCCCGACGCCCTACCCTGCACACCACCGCCCTTGCCTCCACGCGCCGTAGTGCTGGTGTGGTCGCATCCTTAACTCTCCCAGCACTCTTAATTCTATTAAAACCTCATTCCCAACGACGCCCTACCCTGCACACCACCGCCCTGGCCGGCGCGCGCGCGCGGCGACGCCCTTCCTCGACTGTCCTAACGACGCCGCTCGACTGTCCTGACGACGCCGCTAGTTCCCAAGCAAACGTCGTTTTCGCCAAAATAAAATAATGATGCGCCGAATAGACGACGGAATTTCAGCAAAAAAGGAGGGATGCAACACGAGGACTTCCCAGGGGGTCACCCCCATCCTAGTACTACTCTCGCCCAAGCACGCTTAACTTCGGAGTTCTGATGGGATCCGGTGCGTTAGTGCTGGTATGATCGCATCCGTCATTCCTAGCACTCTTAATTCTATTAAACCTCATTCCTCCCGACGACCTACCCTGCACACCACCGCCCTTGCCTCCACGCGCCGTAGTGCTGGTGTGGTCGCATCCTTAACTCTCCCAGCACTCTTAATTCTATTAAAACCTCATTCCCAACGACGCCCTACCCTGCACACCACCGCCCTGGCCGGCGCGCGCGCGCGGCGACGCCCTTCCTCGACTGTCCTAACGACGCCGCTCGACTGTCCTGACGACGCCGCTAGTTCCCAAGCAAACGTCGTTTTCGCCAAAATAAAATAATGATGCGCCGAATAGACGACGGAATTTCAGCAAAAAAGGAGGGATGCAACACGAAGACTTCCCAGGGGGTCACCCATCCTAGTACTACTCTCGCCCAAGCACGCTTAACTTCGGAGTTCTGATGGGATCCGGTGCGTTAGTGCTGGTATGATCGCATCCGTCATTCCTAGCACTCTTAATTCTATTAAACCTCATTCCTCCCGACGCCCTACCCTGCACACCACCGCCCTTGCCTCCACGCGCCGTAGTGCTGGTGTGGTCGCATCCTTAACTCTCCCAGCACTCTTAATTCTATTAAAACCTCATTCCCAACGACGCCCTACCCTGCACACCACCGCCCTGGCCGGCGCGCGCGCGCGGCGACGCCCTTCCTCGACTGTCCTAACGACGCCGCTCGACTGTCCTGACGACGCCGCTAGTTCCCAAGCAAACGTCGTTTTCGCCAAAATAAAATAATGATGCGCCGAATAGACGACGGAATTTCAGCAAAAAAGGAGGGATGCAACACGAGGACTTCCCAGGGGGTCACCCATCCTAGTACTACTCTCGCCCAAGCACGCTTAACTTCGGAGTTCTGATGGGATCCGGTGCGTTAGTGCTGGTATGATGCATCCGTCATTCCTAGCACTCTTAATTCTATTAAACCTCATTCCTCCCGACGCCCTACCCTACACACCACCGCCCTTGCCTCCACGCGCCGTAGTGCTGGTGTGGTCGCATCCTTAACTCTCCCAGCACTCTTAATTCTATTAAAACCTCATTCCCAACGACGCCCTACCCTGCACACCACCGCCCTGGCCGGCGCGTGCGCGCGGCGACGCCCTTTCTCGACTGTCCTAACGACGCCGCTCGACTATCCTGACGACGCCGCTAGTTCCCAAGCAAACGTCGTTTTCGCCAAAATAAAATAATGATGCGCCGAATAGACGACGGAATTTCAGCAAAAAAGGAGGGATGCAACACGAGGACTTCCCAGGGGGTCACCCATCCTAGTACTACTCTCGCCCAAGCACGCTTAACTTCGGAGTTCGGATGGGATCCGGTGCGTTAGTGCTGGTATGATCGCATCCGTCATTCCTAGCACCCTTAATTCTATTAAACCTCATTCCTCCCGACGCCCTACCCTGCACACCACCGCCCTTGCCTCCACGCGCCGTAGTGCTGGTGTGGTCGCATCCTTAACTCTCCCAGCACTCTTAATTCTATTAAAACCTCATTCCCAACGACGCCCTACCCTGCACACCACCGCCCTGGCCGGCGCGCGCGCGCGGCGACGCCCTTCCTCGACTGTCCTAACGACGCCGCTCGACTGTCCTGACGACGCCGCTAGTTCCCAAGCAAACGTCGTTTTCGCCAAAATAAAATAATGATGCGCCGAATAGACGACGGAATTTCAGCAAAAAAGGAGGGATGCAACACGAGGACTTCCCAGGGGGTCACCCATCCTAGTACTACTCTCGCCCAAGCACGCTTAACTTCGGAGTTCTGATGGGATCCGGTGCGTTAGTGCTGGTATGATTGCATCCGTCATTCCTAGCACTCTTAATTCTATTAAACCTCATTCCTCCCGACGCCCTACCCTGCACACCACCGCCCTTGCCTCCACGCGCCGTAGTGCTGGTGTGGTCGCATCCTTAACTCTCCCAGCACTCTTAATTCTATTAAAACCTCATTCCCAACGACGCCCTACCCTGCACACCACCGCCCTGGCCGGCGCGCGCGCGCGGCGACGCCCTTCCTCGACTGTCCTAACGACGCCGCTCGACTGTCCTGACGACGCCGCTAGTTCCCAAGCAAACGTCGTTTTCGCCAAAATAAAATAATGATGCGCCGAATAGACGACGGAATTTCAGCAAAAAAGGAGGGATGCAACACGAGGACTTCCCAGGGGGTCACCCATCCTAGTACTACTCTCGCCCAAGCACGCTTAACTTCGGAGTTCTGATGGGATCCGGTGCGTTAGTGCTGGTATGATCGCATCCGTCATTCCTAGCACTCTTAATTCTATTAAACCTCATTCCTCCCGACGCCCTACCCTGCACACCACCGCCCTTGCCTCCACGCGCCGTAGTGCTGGTGTGGTCGCATCCTTAACTCTCCCAGCACTCTTAATTCTATTAAAACCTCATTCCCAACGACGCCCTACCCTGCACACCACCGCCCTGGCCGGCGCGCGCGCGCGGCGACGCCCTTCCTCGACTGTCCTAACGACGCCGCTCGACTGTCCTGACGACGCCGCTAGTTCCCAAGCAAACGTCGTTTTCGCCAAAATAAAATAATGATGCGCCGAATAGACGACGGAATTTCAGCAAAAAAGGAGGGATGCAACACGAGGACTTCCCAGGGGGTCACCCATCCTAGTACTACTCTCGCCCAAGCACGCTTAACTTCGGAGTTCTGATGGGATCCGGTGCGTTAGTGCTGGTATGATCGCATCCGTCATTCCTAGCACTCTTAATTCTATTAAACCTCATTCCTCCCGACGCCCTACCCTGCACACCACCGCCCTTGCCTCCACGCGCCGTAGTGCTGGTGTGGTCGCATCCTTAACTCTCCCAGCACTCTTAATTCTATTAAAACCTCATTCCCAACGACGCCCTACCCTGCACACCACCGCCCTGGCCGGCGCGCGCGCGCGGCGACGCCCTTCCTCGACTGTCCTAACGACGCCGCTCGACTGTCCTAACGACGCCGCTAGTTCCCAAGCAAACGTCGTTTTCGCCAAAATAAAATAATGATGCGCCGAATAGACGACGGAATTTCAGCAAAAAAGGAGGGATGCAACACGAGGACTTCCCAGGGGGTCACCCATCCTAGTACTACTCTCACCCAAGCACGCTTAACTTCGGAGTTCTGATGGGATCCGGTGCGTTAGTGCTGGTATGATCGCATCCGTCATTCCTAGCACTCTTAATTCTGTTAAACCTCATTCCTCCCGACGCCCTACCCTGCACACCACCGCCCTTGCCTCCACGCGCCGTAGTGCTGGTGTGGTCGCATCCTTAACTCTCCCAGCACTCTTAATTCTATTAAAACCTCATTCCCAACGACGCCCTACCCTGCACACCACCGCCCTGGCCGGCGCGCGCGCGCGACGACGCCCTTCCTCGACTGTCCTAACGACGCCGCTCGACTGTCCTAACGACGCCGCTAGTTCCCAAGCAAACGTCGTTTTCGCCAAAATAAAATAATGATGCGCCGAATAGACGACGGAATTTCAGCAAAAAAGGAGGGATGCAACACGAGGACTTCCCAGGGGGTCACCCATCCTAGTACTACTCTCGCCCAAGCACGCTTAACTTCGGAGTTCTGATGGGATCCGGTGCGTTAGTGCTGGTATGATCGCATCCGTCATTCCTAGCACTCTTAATTCTATTAAACCTCATTCCTCCCGACGCCCTACCCTGCACACCACCGCCCTTGCCTCCACGCGCCGTAGTGCTGGTGTGGTCGCATCCTTAACTCTCCCAGCACTCTTAATTCTATTAAAACCTCATTCCCAACGACGCCCTACCCTGCACACCACCGCCCTGGCCGGCGCGCGCGCGCGGCGACGCCCTTCCTCGACTGTCCTAACGACGCCGCTCGACTGTCCTAACGACGCCGCTAGTTCCCAAGCAAACGTCGTTTTCGCCAAAATAAAATAATGATGCGCCGAATAGACGACGGAATTTCAGCAAAAAAGGAGGGATGCAACACGAGGACTTCCCAGGGGGTCACCCATCCTAGTACTACTCTCGCCCAAGCACGCTTAACTTCGGAGTTCTGATGGGATCCGGTGCGTTAGTGCTGGTATGATCGCATCCGTCATTCCTAGCACTCTTAATTCTGTTAAACCTCATTCCTCCCGACGCCCTACCCTGCACACCACCGCCCTTGCCTCCACGCGCCGTAGTGCTGGTGTGGTCGCATCCTTAACTCTCCCAGCACTCTTAATTCTATTAAAACCTCATTCCCAACGACGCCCTACCCTGCACACCACCGCCCTGGCCGGCGCGCGCGCGCGGCGACGCCCTTCCTCGACTGTCCTAACGACGCCGCTCGACTGTCCTAACGACGCCGCTAGTTCCCAAGCAAACGTCGTTTTCGCCAAAATAAAATAATGATGCGCCGAATAGACGACGGAATTTCAGCAAAAAAGGAGGGATGCAACACGAGGACTTCCCAGGGGGTCACCCATCCTAGTACTACTCTCGCCCAAGCACGCTTAACTTCGGAGTTCTGATGGGATCCGGTGCGTTAGTGCTGGTATGATCGCATCCGTCATTCCTAGCACTCTTAATTCTATTAAACCTCATTCCTCCCGACGCCCTACCCTGCACACCACCGCCCTTGCCTCCACGCGCCGTAGTGCTGGTGTGGTCGCATCCTTAACTCTCCCAGCACTCTTAATTCTATTAAAACCTCATTCCCAACGACGCCCTACCCTGCACACCACCGCCCTGGCCGGCGCGCGCGCGCGGCGACGCCCTTCCTCGACTGTCCTAACGACGCCGCTCGACTGTCCTAACGACGCCGCTAGTTCCCAAGCAAACGTCGTTTTCGCCAAAATAAAATAATGATGCGCCGAATAGACGACGGAATTTCAGCAAAAAAGGAGGGATGCAACACGAGGACTTCCCAGGGGGTCACCCATCCTAGTACTACTCTCGCCCAAGCACGCTTAACTTCGGAGTTCTGATGGGATCCGGTGCGTTAGTGCTGGTATGATCGCATCCGTCATTCCTAGCACTCTTAATTCTATTAAACCTCATTCCTCCCGACGCCCTACCCTGCACACCACCGCCCTTGCCTCCACGCGCCGTAGTGCTGGTGTGGTCGCATCCTTAACTCTCCCAGCACTCTTAATTCTATTAAAACCTCATTCCCAACGACGCCCTACCCTGCACACCACCGCCCTGGCCGGCGCGCGCGCGCGGCGACGCCCTTCCTCGACTGTCCTAACGACGCCGCTCGACTGTCCTAACGACGCCGCTAGTTCCCAAGCAAACGTCGTTTTCGCCAAAATAAAATAATGATGCGCCGAATAAACGACGGAATTTCAGCAAAAAAGGAGGGATGCAACACGAGGACTTCCAGGGGGTCACCCATCCTAGTACTACTCTCGCCCAAGCACGCTTAACTTCGGAGTTCTGATGGGATCCGGTGCGTTAGTGCTGGTATGATCGCATCCGTCATTCCTAGCACTCTTAATTCTGTTAAACCTCATTCCTCCCGACGCCCTACCCTGCACACCACCGCCCTTGCCTCCACGCGCCGTAGTGCTGGTGTGGTCGCATCCTTAACTCTCCCAGCACTCTTAATTCTATTAAAACCTCATTCCCAACGACGCCTACCCTGCACACCACCGCCCTGGCCGGCGCGCGCGCGGCGACGCCCTTCCTCGACTGTCCTAACGACGCCGCTCGACTGTCCTAACGACGCCGCTAGTTCCCAAGCAAACGTCGTTTTCGCCAAAATAAAATAATGATGCGCCGAATAGACGACGGAATTTCAGCAAAAAAGGAGGGATGCAACACGAGGACTTCCCAGGGGGTCACCCATCCTAGTACTACTCTCGCCCAAGCACGCTTAACTTCGGAGTTCTGATGGGATCCGGTGCGTTAGTGCTGGTATGATCGCATCCGTCATTCCTTGCACTCTTAATTCTATTAAACCTCATTCCTCCCGACGCCCTACCCTGCACACCACCGCCCTTGCCTCTACGCGCCGTAGTGCTGGTGTGGTCGCATCCTTAACTCTCCCAGCACTCTTAATTCTATTAAAACCTCATTCCCAACGACGCCCTACCCTGCACACCACCGCCCTGGCCGGCGCGCGCGCGCGGCGACGCCCTTCCTCGACTGTCCTAACGACGCCGCTCGACTGTCCTAACGACGCCGCTAGTTCCCAAGCAAACGTCGTTTTCGCCAAAATAAAATAATGATGCGCCGAATAGACGACGGAATTTCAGCAAAAAAGGAGGGATGCAACACGAGGACTTCCCAGGGGGTCACCCATCCTAGTACTACTCTCGCCCAAGCACGCTTAACTTCGGAGTTCTGATGGGATCCGGTGCGTTAGTGCTGGTATGATCGCATCCGTCATTCCTAGCACTCTTAATTCTGTTAAACCTCATTCCTCCCGACGCCCTACCCTGCACACCACCGCCCTTGCCTCCACGCGCCGTAGTGCTGGTGTGGTCGCATCCTTAACTCTCCCAGCACTCTTAATTCTATTAAAACCTCATTCCCAACGACGCCCTACCCTGCACACCACCGCCCTGGCCGGCGCGCGCGCGCGGCGACGCCCTTCCTCGACATTCCTAACGACGCCGCTCGACTGTCCTAACGACGCCGCTAGTTCCCAAGCAAACGTCGTTTTCGCCAAAATAAAATAATGATGCGCCGAATAGACGACGGAATTTCAGCAAAAAAGGAGGGATGCAACACGAGGACTTCCCAGGGGGTCACCCATCCTAGTACTACTCTCGCCCAAGCACGCTTAACTTCGGAGTTCTGATGGGATCCGGTGCGTTAGTGCTGGTATGATCGCATCCGTCATTCCTAGCACTCTTAATTCTATTAAACCTCATTCCTCCCGACGCCCTACCCTGCACACCACCGCCCTTGCCTCCACGCGCCGTAGTGCTGGTGTGGTCGCATCCTTAACTCTCCCAGCACTCTTAATTCTATTAAAACCTCATTCCCAACGACGCCCTACCCTGCACACCACCGCCCTTGCCGGCGCGCGCGCGCGGCGACGCCCTTCCTCGACTGTCCTAACGACGCCGCTCGACTGTCCTAACGACGCCGCTAGTTCCCAAGCAAACGTCGTTTTCGCCAAAATAAAATAATGATGCGCCGAATAGACGACGGAATTTCAGCAAAAAAGGAGGGATGCAACACGAGGACTTCCCAGGGGGTCACCCATCCTAGTACTACTCTCGCCCAAGCACGCTTAACTTCGGAGTTCTGATGGGATCCGGTGCGTTAGTGCTGGTATGATCGCATCCGTCATTCCTAGCACTCTTAATTCTATTAAACCTCATTCCTCCCGACGCCCTACCCTGCACACCACCGCCCTTGCCTCCACGCGCCGTAGTGCTGGTGTGGTCGCATCCTTAACTCTCCCAGCACTCTTAATTCTATTAAAACCTCATTCCCAACGACGCCCTACCCTGCACACCACCGCCCTGGCCGGCGCGCGCGCGCGGCGACGCCCTTCCTCGACTGTCCTAACGACGCCGCTCGACTGTCCTAACGACGCCGCTAGTTCCCAAGCAAACGTCGTTTTCGCCAAAATAAAATAATGATGCGCCGAATAGACGACGGAATTTCAGCAAAAAAGGAGGGATGCAACACGAGGACTTCCCAGGGGGTCACCCATCCTAGTACTACTCTCGCCCAAGCACGCTTAACTTCGGAGTTCTGATGGGATCCGGTGCGTTAGTGCTGGTATGATCGCATCCGTCATTCCTAGCACTCTTAATTCTATTAAACCTCATTCCTCCCGACGCCCTACCCTGCACACCACCGCCCTTGCCTCCACGCGCCGTAGTGCTGGTGTGGTCGCATCCTTAACTCTCCCAGCACTCTTAATTCTATTAAAACCTCATTCCCAACGACGCCCTACCCTGCACACCACCGCCCTGGCCGGCGCGCGCGCGCGGCGACGCCCTTCCTCGACTGTCCTAACGACGCCGCTCGACTGTCCTAACGACGCCGCTAGTTCCCAAGCAAACGTCGTTTTCGCCAAAATAAAATAATGATGCGCCGAATAGACGACGGAATTTCAGCAAAAATGGAGGGATGCAACACGAGGACTTCCCAGGGGGTCACCCATCCTAGTACTACTCTCGCCCAAGCACGCTTAACTTCGGAGTTCTGATGGGATCCGGTGCGTTAGTGCTGGTATGATCGCATCCGTCATTCCTAGCACTCTTAATTCTATTAAACCTCATTCCTCCCGACGCCCTACCCTGCACACCACCGCCCTTGCCTCCACGCGCCGTAGTGCTGGTGTGGTCGCATCCTTAACTCTCCCAGCACTCTTAATTCTATTAAAACCTCATTCCCAACGACGCCCTACCCTGCACACCACCGCCCTGGCCGGCGCGCGCGCGCGGCGACGCCCTTCCTCGACCGTCCTAACGACGCCGCTCGACTGTCCTAACGACGCCGCTAGTTCCCAAGCAAACGTCGTTTTCGCCAAAATAAAATAATGATGCGCCGAATAGACGACGGAATTTCAGCAAAAAAGGAGGGATGCAACACGAGGACTTCCCAGGGGGTCACCCATCCTAGTACTACTCTCGCCCAAGCACGCTTAACTTCGGAGTTCTGATGGGATCCGGTGCGTTAGTGCTGGTATGATCGCATCCGTCATTCCTAGCACTCTTAATTCTATTAAACCTCATTCCTCCCGACGCCCTACCCTGCACACCACCGCCCTTGCCTCCACGCGCCGTAGTGCTGGTGTGGTCGCATCCTTAACTCTCCCAGCACTCTTAATTCTATTAAAACCTCATTCCCAACGACGCCCTACCCTGCACACCACCGCCCTGGCCGGCGCGCGCGCGCGGCGACGCCCTTCCTCGACCGTCCTAACGACGCCGCTCGACTGTCCTAACGACGCCGCTAGTTCCCAAGCAAACGTCGTTTTCGCCAAAATAAAATAATGATGCGCCGAATAGACGACGGAATTTCAGCAAAAAAGGAGGGATGCAACACGAGGACTTCCCAGGGGGTCACCCATCCTAGTACTACTCTCGCCCAAGCACGCTTAACTTCGGAGTTCTGATGGGATCCGGTGCGTTAGTGCTGGTATGATCGCATCCGTCATTCCTAGCACTCTTAATTCTATTAAACCTCATTCCTCCCGACGCCCTACCCTGCACACCACCGCCCTTGCCTCCACGCGCCGTAGTGCTGGTGTGGTCGCATCCTTAACTCTCCCAGCACTCTTAATTCTATTAAAACCTCATTCCCAACGACGCCCTACCCTGCACACCACCGCCCTGGCCGGCGCGCGCGCGCGGCGACGCCCTTCCTCGACTGTCCTAACGACGCCGCTCGACTGTCCTAACGACGCCGCTAGTTCCCAAGCAAACGTCGTTTTCGCCAAAATAAAATAATGATGCGCCGAATAGACGACGGAATTTCAGCAAAAAAGGAGGGATGCAACACGAGGACTTCCCAGGGGGTCACCCATCCTAGTACTACTCTCGCCCAAGCACGCTTAACTTCGGAGTTCTGATGGGATCCGGTGCGTTAGTGCTGGTATGATCGCATCCGTCATTCCTAGCACTCTTAATTCTATTAAACCTCATTCCTCCCGACGCCCTACCCTGCACACCACCGCCCTTGCCTCCACGCGCCGTAGTGCTGGTGTGGTCGCATCCTTAACTCTCCCAGCACTCTTAATTCTATTAAAACCTCATTCCCAACGACGCCCTACCCTGCACACCACGCCCTGGCCGGCGCGCGCGCGCGGCGACGCCCTTCCTCGACCGTCCTAACGACGCCGCTCGACTGTCCTAACGACGCCGCTAGTTCCCAAGCAAACGTCGTTTTCGCCAAAATAAAATAATGATGCGCCGAATAGACGACGGAATTTCAGCAAAAAAGGAGGGATGCAACACGAGGACTTCCCAGGGGGTCACCCATCCTAGTACTACTCTCGCCCAAGCACGCTTAACTTCGGAGTTCTGATGGGATCCGGTGCGTTAGTGCTGGTATGATCGCATCCGTCATTCCTAGCACTCTTAATTCTATTAAACCTCATTCCTCCCGACGCCCTACCCTGCACACCACCGCCCTTGCCTCCACGCGCCGTAGTGCTGGTGTGGTCGCATCCTTAACTCTCCCAGCACTCTTAATTCTATTAAAACCTCATTCCCAACGACGCCCTACCCTGCACACCACCGCCCTGGCCGGCGCGCGCGCGCGGCGACGCCCTTCCTCGACCGTCCTAACGACGCCGCTCGACTGTCCTAACGACGCCGCTAGTTCCCAAGCAAACGTCGTTTTCGCCAAAATAAAATAATGATGCGCCGAATAGACGACGGAATTTCAGCAAAAAAGGAGGGATGCAACACGAGGACTTCCCAGGGGGTCACCCATCCTAGTACTACTCTCGCCCAAGCACGCTTAACTTCGGAGTTCTGATGGGATCCGGTGCGTTAGTGCTGGTATGATCGC
Organism: Solanum rostratum; assembly: GCA_029948455.1. Lineage (NCBI taxonomy): Eukaryota > Viridiplantae > Streptophyta > Magnoliopsida > Solanales > Solanaceae > Solanum > Solanum rostratum. Next base: position 216,326 of record JARACL010000118.1, on the reverse strand, counting down.
ATCCGTCATTCCTAGCACTCTTAATTCTATTAAACCTCATTCCTCCCGACGCCCTACCCTGCACACCACCGCCCTTGCCTCCACGCGCCGTAGTGCTGGTGTGGTCGCATCCTTAACTCTCCCAGCACTCTTAATTCTATTAAAACCTCATTCCCAACGACGCCCTACCCTGCACACCACCGCCCTGGCCGGCGCGCGCGCGCGGCGACGCCCTTCCTCGACCGTCCTAACGACGCCGCTCGACTGTCCTAACGACGCCGCTAGTTCCCAAGCAAACGTCGTTTTCGCCAAAATAAAATAATGATGCGCCGAATAGACGACGGAATTTCAGCAAAAAAGGAGGGATGCAACACGAGGACTTCCCAGGGGGTCACCCATCCTAGTACTACTCTCGCCCAAGCACGCTTAACTTCGGAGTTCTGATGGGATCCGGTGCGTTAGTGCTGGTATGATCGCATCCATCATTCCTAGCACTCTTAATTCTATTAAACCTCATTCCTCCCGACGCCCTACCCTGCACACCACCGCCCTTGCCTCCACGCGCCGTAGTGCTGGTGTGGTCGCATCCTTAACTCTCTCAGCACTCTTAATTCTATTAAAACCTCATTCCCAACGACGCCCTACCCTGCACACCACCGCCCTGGCCGGCGCGCGCGCGCGGCGACGCCCTTCCTCGACCGTCCTAACGACGCCGCTCGACTGTCCTAACGACGCCGCTAGTTCCCAAGCAAACGTCGTTTTCGCCAAAATAAAATAATGATGCGCCGAATAGACGACGGAATTTCAGCAAAAAAGGAGGGATGCAACACGAGGACTTCCCAGGGGGTCACCCATCCTAGTACTACTCTCGCCCAAGCACGCTTAACTTCGGAGTTCTGATGGGATCCGGTGCGTTAGTGCTGGTATGATCGCATCCGTCATTCCTAGCACTCTTAATTCTATTAAACCTCATTCCTCCCGACGCCCTACCCTGCACACCACCTCCCTTGCCTCCACGCGCCGTAGTGCTGGTGTGGTCGCATCCTTAACTCTCCCAGCACTCTTAATTCTATTAAAACCTCATTCCCAACGACGCCCTACCCTGCACACCACCGCCCTGGCCGGCGCGCGCGCGCGGCGACGCCCTTCCTCGACCGTCCTAACGACGCCGCTCGACTGTCCTAACGACGCCGCTAGTTCCCAAGCAAACGTCGTTTTCGCCAAAATAAAATAATGATGCGCCGAATAGACGACGGAATTTCAGCAAAAAAGGAGGGATGCAACACGAGGACTTCCCAGGGGGTCACCCATCCTAGTACTACTCTCGCCCAAGCACGCTTAACTTCGGAGTTCTGATGGGATCCGGTGCGTTAGTGCTGGTATGATCGCATCCGTCATTCCTAGCACTCTTAATTCTATTAAACCTCATTCCTCCCGACGCCCTACCCTGCACACCACCGCCCTTGCCTCCACGCGCCGTAGTGCTGGTGTGGTCGCATCCTTAACTCTCCCAGCACTCTTAATTCTATTAAAACCTCATTCCCAACGACGCCCTACCCTGCACACCACCGCCCTGGCCGGCGCGCGCGCGCGGCGACGCCCTTCCTCGACCGTCCTAACGACGCCGCTCGACTGTCCTAACGACGCCGCTAGTTCCCAAGCAAACGTCGTTTTCGCAAAAATAAAATAATGATGCGCCGAATAGACGACGGAATTTCAGCAAAAAAGGAGGGATGCAACACGAGGACTTCCCAGGGGGTCACCCATCCTAGTACTACTCTCGCCCAAGCACGCTTAACTTCGGAGTTCTGATGGGATCCGGTGCGTTAGTGCTGGTATGATCGCATCCGTCATTCCTAGCACTCTTAATTCTGTTAAACCTCATTCCTCCCGACGCCCTACCCTGCACACCACCGCCCTTGCCTCCACGCGCCGTAGTGCTGGTGTGGTCGCATCCTTAACTCTCCCAGCACTCTTAATTCTATTAAAACCTCATTCCCAACGACGCCCTACCCTGCACACCACCGCCCTGGCCGGCGCGCGCGCGGCGACGCCCTTCCTCGACTGTCCTAACGACGCCGCTCGACTGTCCTAACGACGCCGCTAGTTCCCAAGCAAACGTCGTTTTCGCCAAAATAAAATAATGATGCGCCGAATAGACGACGGAATTTCAGCAAAAAAGGAGGGATGCAACACGAGGACTTCCCAGGGGGTCACCCATCCTAGTACTACTCTCGCCCAAGCACGCTTAACTTCGGAGTTCTGATGGGATCCGGTGCGTTAGTGCTGGTATGATCGCATCCGTCATTCCTAGCACTCTTAATTCTATTAAACCTCATTCCTCCCGACGCCCTACCCTGCACACCACCGCCCTTGCCTCCACGCGCCGTAGTGCTGGTGTGGTCGCATCCTTAACTCTCCCAGCACTCTTAATTCTATTAAAACCTCATTCCCAACGACGCCCTACCCTGCACACCACCGCCCTGGCCGGCGCGCGCGCGGGGCGACGCCCTTCCTCGACCGTCCTAACGACGCCGCTCGACTGTCCTAACGACGCCGCTAGTTCCCAAGCAAACGTCGTTTTCGCCAAAATAAAATAATGATGCGCCGAATAGACGACGGAATTTCAGCAAAAAAGGAGGGATGCAACACGAGGACTTCCCAGGGGGTCACCCATCCTAGTACTACTCTCGCCCAAGCACGCTTAACTTCGGAGTTCTGATGGGATCCGGTGCGTTAGTGCTGGTATGATCGCATCCGTCATTCCTAGCACTCTTAATTCTATTAAACCTCATTCCTCCCGACGCCCTACCCTGCACACCACCGCCCTTGCCTCCACGCGTCGTAGTGCTGGTGTGGTCGCATCCTTAACTCTCCCAGCACTCTTAATTCTATTAAAACCTCATTTCCAACGACGCCCTACCCTGCACACCACCGCCCTGGCCGGCGCGCGCGCGCGGCGACGCCCTTCCTCGACTGTCCTAACGACGCCGCTCGACTGTCCTAACGACGCCGCTAGTTCCCAAGCAAACGTCGTTTTCGCCAAAATAAAATAATGATGCGCCGAATAGACGACGGAATTTCAGCAAAAAAGGAGGGATGCAACACGAGGACTTCCCAGGGGGTCACCCATCCTAGTACTACTCTCGCCCAAGCACGCTTAACTTCGGAGTTCTGATGGGATCCGGTGCGTTAGTGCTGGTATGATCGCATCCGTCATTCCTAGCACTCTTAATTCTATTAAACCTCATTCCTCCCGACGCCCTACCCTGCACACCACCGCCCTTGCCTCCACGCGCCGTAGTGCTGGTGTGGTCGCATCCTTAACTCTCCCAGCACTCTTAATTCTATTAAAACCTCATTCCCAACGACGCCCTACCCTGCACACCACCGCCCTGGCCGGCGCGCGCGCGCGGCGACGCCCTTCCTCGACTGTCCTAACGACGCCGCTCGACTGTCCTAACGACGCCGCTAGTTCCCAAGCAAACGTCGTTTTCGCCAAAATAAAATAATGATGCGCCGAATAGACGACGGAATTTCAGCAAAAAAGGAGGGATGCAACACGAGGACTTCCCAGGGGGTCACCCATCCTAGTACTACTCTCGCCCAAGCACGCTTAACTTCGGAGTTCTGATGGGATCCGGTGCGTTAGTGCTGGTATGATCGCATCCGTCATTCCTAGCACTCTTAATTCTATTAAACCTCATTCCTCCCGACGCCCTACCCTGCACACCACCGCCCTTGCCTCCACGCGCCGTAGTGCTGGTGTGGTCGCATCCTTAACTCTCCCAGCACTCTTAATTCTATTAAAACCTCATTCCCAACGACGCCCTACCCTGCACACCACCGCCCTGGCCGGCGCGCGCGCGCGGCGACGCCCTTCCTCGACTGTCCTAACGACGCCGCTCGACTGTCCTAACGACGCCGCTAGTTCCCAAGCAAACGTCGTTTTCGCCAAAATAAAATAATGATGCGCCGAATAGACGACGGAATTTCAGCAAAAAAGGAGGGGATGCAACACGAGGACTTCCCAGGGGGTCACCCATCCTAGTACTACTCTCGCCCAAGCACGCTTAACTTCGGAGTTCTGATGGGATCCGGTGCGTTAGTGCTGGTGTGATCGCATCCGTCATTCCTAGCACTCTTAATTCTATTAAACCTCATTCCTCCCGACGCCCTACCCTGCACACCACCGCCCTTGCCTCCACGCGCCGTAGTGCTGGTGTGGTCGCATCCTTAACTCTCCCAGCACTCTTAATTCTATTAAAACCTCATTCCCAACGACGCCCTACCCTGCACACAACCGCCCTGGCGGGCGCGCGCGCGCGGCGACGCCCTTCCTCGACTGTCCTAACGACGCCGCTCGACTGTCCTAACGACGCCGCTAGTTCCCAAGCAAACGTCGTTTTCGCCAAAATAAAATAATGATGCGCCGAATAGACGACGGAATTTCAGCAAAAAAGGAGGGGATGCAACACGAGGACTTCCCAGGGGGTCACCCATCCTAGTACTACTCTCGCCCAAGCACGCTTAACTTCGGAGTTCTGATGGGATCCGGTGCGTTAGTGCTGGTATGATCGCATCCGTCACTCCTAGCACTCTTAATTCTATTAAACCTCATTCCTCCCGACGCCCTACCCTGCACACCACCGCCCTTGCCTCCACGCGCCGTAGTGCTGGTGTGGTCGCATCCTTAACTCTCCCAGCACTCTTAATTCTATTAAAACCTCATTCCCAACGACGCCCTACCCTGCACACCACCGCCCTGGCCGGCGCGCGCGCGCGGCGACGCCCTTCCTCGACTGTCCTAACGACGCCGCTCGACTGTCCTAACCACGCCGCTAGTTCCCAAGCAAACGTCGTTTTCGCCAAAATAAAATAATGATGCGCCGAATAGACGACGGAATTTCAGCAAAAAAGGAGGGGATGCAACACGAGGACTTCCCAGGGGGTCACCCATCCTAGTACTACTCTCGCCCAAGCACGCTTAACTTCGGAGTTCTGATGGGATCCGGTGCGTTAGTGCTGGTATGATCGCATCCGTCATTCCTAGCACTCTTAATTCTATTAAACCTCATTCCTCCCGACGCCCTACCCTGCACACCACCGCCCTTGCCTCCACGCGCCGTAGTGCTGGTGTGGTCGCATCCTTAACTCTCCCAGCACTCTTAATTCTATTAAAACCTCATTCCCAACGACGCCCTACCCTGCACACCACCGCCCTGGCCGGCGCGCGCGCGCGGCGACGCCCTTCCTCGACTGTCCTAACGACGCCGCTCGACTGTCCTAACGACGCCGCTAGTTCCCAAGCAAACGTCGTTTTCGCCAAAATAAAATAATGATGCGCCGAATAGACGACGGAATTTCAGCAAAAAAGGAGGGGATGCAACACGAGGACTTCCCAGGGGGTCACCCATCCTAGTACTACTCTCGCCCAAGCACGCTTAACTTCGGAGTTCTGATGGGATCCGGTGCGTTAGTGCTGGTATGATCGCATCCGTCATTCCTAGCACTCTTAATTCTATTAAACCTCATTCCTCCCGACGCCCTAAGCTGCACACCACCGCCCTTGCCTCCACGCGCCGTAGTGCTGGTGTGGTCGCATCCTTAACTCTCCCAGCACTCTTAATTCTATTAAAACCTCATTCCCAACGACGCCCTACCCTGCACACCACCGCCCTGGCCGGCGCGCGCGCGCGGCGACGCCCTTCCTCGACTGTCCTAACGACGCCGCTCGACTGTCCTAACGACGCCGCTAGTTCCCAAGCAAACGTCGTTTTCGCCAAAATAAAATAATGATGCGCCGAATAGACGACGGAATTTCAGCAAAAAAGGAGGGGATGCAACACGAGGACTTCCCAGGGGGTCACCCATCCTAGTACTACTCTCGCCCAAGCACGCTTAACTTCGGAGTTCTGATGGGATCCGGTGCGTTAGTGCTGGTATGATCGCATCCGTCATTCCTAGCACTCTTAATTCTATTAAACCTCATTCCTCCCGACGCCCTACCCTGCACACCACCGCCCTTGCCTCCACGCGCCGTAGTGCTGGTGTGGTCGCATCCTTAACTCTCCCAGCACTCTTAATTTTATTAAAACCTCATTCCCAACGACGCCCTACCCTGCACACCACCGCCCTGGCCGGCGCGCGCGCGCGGCGACGCCCTTCCTCGACTGTCCTAACGACGCCGCTCGACTGTCCTAACGACGCCGCTAGTTCCCAAGCAAACGTCGTTTTCGCCAAAATAAAATAATGATGCGCCGAATAGACGACGGAATTTCAGCAAAAAAGGAGGGGATGCAACACGAGGACTTCCCAGGGGGTCACCCATCCTAGTACTACTCTCGCCCAAGCACGCTTAACTTCGGAGTTCTGATGGGATCCGGTGCGTTAGTGCTGGTATGATCGCATCCGTCATTCCTAGCACTCTTAATTCTATTAAACCTCATTCCTCCCGACGCCCTACCCTGCACACCACCGCCCTTGCCTCCACGCGCCGTAGTGCTGGTGTGGTCGCATCCTTAACTCTCCCAGCACTCTTAATTCTATTAAAACCTCATTCCCAACGACGCCCTACCCTGCACACCACCGCCCTGGCCGGCGCGCGCGCGCGGCGACACCCTTCCTCGACTGTCCTAACGACGCCGCTCGACTGTCCTAACGACGCCGCTAGTTCCCAAGCAAACGTCGTTTTCGCCAAAATAAAATAATGATGCGCCGAATAGACGACGGAATTTCAGCAAAAAAGGAGGGATGCAACACGAGGACTTCCCAGGGGGTCACCCATCCTAGTACTACTCTCGCCCAAGCACGCTTACCTTCGGAGTTCTGATGGGATCCGGTGCGTTAGTGCTGGTATGATCGCATCCGTCATTCCTAGCACTCTTAATTCTATTAAACCTCATTCCTCCCGACGCCCTACCCTGCACACCACCGCCCTTGCCTCCACGCGCCGTAGTGCTGGTGTGGTCGCATCCTTAACTCTCCCAGCACTCTTAATTCTATTAAAACCTCATTCCCAACGACGCCCTACCCTGCACACCACCGCCCTGGCCGGCGCGCGCGCGCGGCGACGCCCTTCCTCGACTGTCCTAACGACGCCGCTCGACTGTCCTAACGACGCCGCTAGTTCCCAAGCAAACGTCGTTTTCGCCAAAATAAAATAATGATGCGCCGAATAGACGACGGAATTTCAGCAAAAAAGGAGGGATGCAACACGAGGACTTCCCAGGGGGTCACCCATCCTAGTACTACTCTCGCCCAAGCACGCTTAACTTCGGAGTTCTGATGGGATCCGGTGCATTAGTGCTGGTATGATCGCATCGGTCATTCCTAGCACTCTTAATTCTATTAAACCTCATTCCTCCCGACGCCCTACCCTGCACACCACCGCCCTTGCCTCCACGCGCCGTAGTGCTGGTGTGGTCGCATCCTTAACTCTCCCAGCACTCTTAATTCTATTAAAACCTCATTCCCAACGACGCCCTACCCTGCACACCACCGCCCTGGCCGGCGCGCGCGCGCGGCGACGCCCTTCCTCGACTGTCCTAACGACGCCGCTCGACTGTCCTAACGACGCCGCTAGTTCCCAAGCAAACGTCGTTTTCGCCAAAATAAAATAATGATGCGCCGAATAGACGACGGAATTTCAGCAAAAAAGGAGGGATGCAACACGAGGACTTCCCAGGGGGTCACCCATCCTAGTACTACTCTCGCCCAAGCACGCTTAACTTCGGAGTTCTGATGGGATCCGGTGCGTTAGTGCTGGTATGATCGCATCCGTCATTCCTAGCACTCTTAATTCTATTAAACCTCATTCCTCCCGACGCCCTACCCTGCACACCACCGCCCTTGCCTCCACGCGCCGTAGTGCTGGTGTGGTCGCATCCTTAACTCTCCCAGCACTCTTAATTCTATTAAAACCTCATTCCCAACGACGCCCTACCCTGCACACCACCGCCCTGGCCGGCGCGCGGCGACGCCCTTCCTCGACTGTCCTAACGACGCCGCTCGACTGTCCTAACGACGCCGCTAGTTCCCAAGCAAACGTCGTTTTCGCCAAAATAAAATAATGATGCGCCGAATAGACGACGGAATTTCAGCAAAAAAGGAGGGGATGCAACACGAGGACTTCCCAGGGGGTCACCCATCCTAGTACTACTCTCGCCCAAGCACGCTTAACTTCGGAGTTCTGATGGGATCCGGTGCGTTAGTGCTGGTATGATCGCATCCGTCATTCCTAGCACTCTTAATTCTATTAAACCTCATTCCTCCCGACGCCCTACCCTGCACACCACCGCCCTTGCCTCCACGCGCCGTAGTGCTGGTGTGGTCGCATCCTTAACTCTCCCAGCACTCTTAATTCTATTAAAACCTCATTCCCAACGACGCCCTACCCTGCACACCACCGCCCTGGCCGGCGCGCGCGCGCGGCGACGCCCTTCCTCGACTGTCCTAACGACGCCGCTCGACTGTCCTAACGACGCCGCTAGTTCCCAAGCAAACGTCGTTTTCGCCAAAATAAAATAATGATGCGCCGAATAGACGACGGAATTTCAGCAAAAAAGGAGGGGATGCAACACGAGGACTTCCCAGGGGGTCACCCATCCTAGTACTACTCTCGCCCAAGCACGCTTAACTTCGGAGTTCTGATGGGATCCGGTGCGTTAGTGCTGGTATGATCGCATCCGTCATTCCTAGCACTCTTAATTCTATTAAACCTCATTCCTCCCGACGCCCTACCCTGCACACCACCGCCCTTGCCTCCACGCGCCGTAGTGCTGGTGTGGTCGCATCCTTAACTCTCCCAGCACTCTTAATTCTATTAAAACCTCATTCCCAACGACGCCCTACCCTGCACACCACCGCCCTGGCCGGCGCGCGCGCGCGGCGACGCCCTTCCTCGACTGTCCTAACGACGCCGCTCGACTGTCCTAACGACGCCGCTAGTTCCCAAGCAAACGTCGTTTTCGCCAAAATAAAATAATGATGCGCCGAATAGACGACGGAATTTCAGCAAAAAAGGAGGGATGCAACACGAGGACTTCCCAGGGGGTCACCCATCCTAGTACTACTCTCGCCCAAGCACGCTTAACTTCGGAGTTCTGATGGGATCCGGTGCGTTAGTGCTGGTATGATCGCATCCGTCATTCCTAGCACTCTTAATTCTATTAAACCTCATTCCTCCCGACGCCCTACCCTGCACACCACCGCCCTTGCCTCCACGCGCCGTAGTGCTGGTGTGGTCGCATCCTTAACTCTCCCAGCACTCTTAATTCTATTAAAACCTCATTCCCAACGACGCCCTACCCTGCACACCACCGCCCTGGCCGGCGCGCGCGCGCGGCGACGCCCTTCCTCGACTGTCCTAACGACGCCGCTCGACTGTCCTAAAGACGCCGCTAGTTCCCAAGCAAACGTCGTTTTCGCCAAAATAAAATAATGATGCGCCGAATAGACGACGGAATTTCAGCAAAAAAGGAGGGATGCAACACGAGGACTTCCCAGGGGGTCACCCATCCTAGTACTACTCTCGCCCAAGCACGCTTAACTTCGGAGTTCTGATGGGATCCGGTGCGTTAGTGCTGGTATGATCGCATCCGTCATTCCTAGCACTCTTAATTCTATTAAACCTCATTCCTCCCGACGCCCTACCCTGCACACCACCGCCCTTGCCTCCACGCGCCGTAGTGCTGGTGTGGTCGCATCCTTAACTCTCCCAGCACTCTTAATTCTATTAAAACCTCATTCCCAACGACGCCCTACCCTGCACACCACCGCCCTGGCCGGCGCGCGCGCGCGGCGACGCCCTTCCTCGACTGTCCTAACGACGCCGCTAGTTCCCAAGCAAACGTCGTTTTCGCCAAAATAAAATAATGATGCGCCGAATAGACGACGGAATTTCAGCAAAAAAGGAGGGATGCAACACGAGGACTTCCCAGGGGGTCACCCATCCTAGTACTACTCTCGCCCAAGCACGCTTAACTTCGGAGTTCTGATGGGATCCGGTGCGTTAGTGCTGGTATGATCGCATCCGTCATTCCTAGCACTCTTAATTCTATTAAACCTCATTCCTCCCGACGCCCTACCCTGCACACCACCGCCCTTGCCTCCACGCGCCGTAGTGCTGGTGTGGTCGCATCCTTAACTCTCCCAGCACTCTTAATTCTATTAAAACCTCATTCCCAACGACGCCCTACCCTGCACACCACCGCCCTGGCCGGCGCGCGCGCGCGGCGACGCCCTTCCTCGACTGTCCTAACGACGCCGCTCGACTGTCCTAACGACGCCGCTAGTTCCCAAGCAAACGTCGTTTTCGCCAAAATAAAATAATGATGCGCCGAATAGACGACGGAATTTCAGCAAAAAAGGAGGGATGCAACACGAGGACTTCCCAGGGGGTCACCCATCCTAGTACTACTCTCGCCCAAGCACGCTTAACTTCGGAGTTCTGATGGGATCCGGTGCGTTAGTGCTGGTATGATCGCATCCGTCATTCCTAGCACTCTTAATTCTATTAAACCTCATTCCTGCCGACGCCCTACCCTGCACACCACCGCCCTTGCCTCCACGCGCCGTAGTGCTGGTGTGGTCGCATCCTTAACTCTCCCAGCACTCTTAATTCTATTAAAACCTCATTCCCAACGACGCCCTACCCTGCACACCACCGCCCTGGCCGGCGCGCGCGCGCGGCGACGCCTTTCCTCGACTGTCCTAACGACGCCGCTCGACTGTCCTAACGACGCCGCTAGTTCCCAAGCAAACGTCGTTTTCGCCAAAATAAAATAATGATGCGCCGAATAGACGACGGAATTTCAGCAAAAAAGGAGGGATGCAACACGAGGAATTCCCAGGGGGTCACCCATCCTAGTACTACTCTCGCCCAAGCACGCTTAACTTCGGAGTTCTGATGGGATCCGGTGCGTTAGTGCTGGTATGATCGCATCCGTCATTCCTAGCACTCTTAATTCTATTAAACCTCATTCCTCCCGACGCCCTACCCTGCACACCACCGCCCTTGCCTCCACGCGCCGTATTGCTGGTGTGGTCGCATCCTTAACTCTCCCAGCACTCTTAATTCTATTAAAACCTCATTCCCAACGACGCCCTACCCTGCACACCACCGCCCTGGCCGGCGCGCGCGCGCGGCGACGCCCTTCCTCGACTGTCCTAACGACGCCGCTCGACTGTCCTAACGACGCCGCTAGTTCCCAAGCAAACGTCGTTTTTGCCAAAATAAAATAATGATGCGCCGAATAGACGACGGAATTTCAGCAAAAAAGGAGGGATGCAACACGAGGACTTCCCAGGGGGTCACCCATCCTAGTACTACTCTCGCCCAAGCACGCTTAACTTCGGAGTTCTGATGGGATCCGGTGCGTTAGTGCTGGTATGATCGCATCCGTCATTCCTAGCACTCTTAATTCTATTAAACCTCATTCCTCCCGACGCCCTACCCTGCACACCACCGCCCTTGCCTCCACGCGCCGTAGTGCTGGTGTGGTCGCATCCTTAACTCTCCCAGCACTCTTAATTCTATTAAAACCTCATTCCCAACGACGCCCTACCCTGCACACCACCGCCCTGGCCGGCGCGCGCGCGCGGCGACGCCCTTCCTCGACTGTCCTAACGACGCCGCTCGACTGTCCTAACGACGCCGCTAGTTCCCAAGCAAACGTCGTTTTCGCCAAAATAAAATAATGATGCGCCGAATAGACGACGGAATTTCAGCAAAAAAGGAGGGGATGCAACACGAGGACTTCCCAGGGGGTCACCCATCCTAGTACTACTCTCGCCCAAGCACGCTTAACTTCGGAGTTCTGATGGGATCCGGTGCGTTAGTGCTGGTATGATCGCATCCGTCATTCCTAGCACTCTTAATTCTATTAAACCTCATTCCTCCCGACGCCCTACCCTGCACACCACCGCCCTTGCCTCCACGCGCCGTAGTGCTGGTGTGGTCGCATCCTTAACTCTCCCAGCACTCTTAATTCTATTAAAACCTCATTCCCAACGACGCCCTACCCTGCACACCACCGCCCTGGCCGGCGCGCGCGCGCGGCGACGCCCTTCCTCGACTGTCCTAACGACGCCGCTCGACTGTCCTAACGACGCCGCTAGTTCCCAAGCAAACGTCGTTTTCGCCAAAATAAAATAATGATGCGCCGAATAGACGACGGAATTTCAGCAAAAAAGGAGGGGATGCAACACGAGGACTTCCCAGGGGGTCACCCATCCTAGTACTACTCTCGCCCAAGCACGCTTAACTTCGGAGTTCTGATGGGATCCGGTGCGTTAGTGCTGGTATGATCGCATCCGTCATTCCTAGCACTCTTAATTCTATTAAACCTCATTCCTCCCGACGCCCTACCCTACACACCACCGCCCTTGCCTCCACGCGCCGTAGTGCTGGTGTGGTCGCATCCTTAACTCTCCCAGCACTCTTAATTCTATTAAAACCTCATTCCCAACGACGCCCTACCCTGCACACCACCGCCCTGGCCGGCGCGCGCGCGCGGCGACGCCCTTCCTCGACTGTCCTAACGACGCCGCTCGACTGTCCTAACGACGCCGCTAGTTCCCAAGCAAACGTCGTTTTCGCCAAAATAAAATAATGATGCGCCGAATAGACGACGGAATTTCAGCAAAAAAGGAGGGGATGCAACACGAGGACTTCCCAGGGGGTCACCCATCCTAGTACTACTCTCGCCCAAGCACGCTTAACTTCGGAGTTCTGATGGGATCCGGTGCGTTAGTGCTGGTATGATCGCATCCGTCATTCCTAGCACTCTTAATTCTATTAAACCTCATTCCTCCCGACGCCCTAAGCTGCACACCACCGCCCTTGCCTCCACGCGCCGTAGTGCTGGTGTGGTCGCATCCTTAACTCTCCCAGCACTCTTAATTCTATTAAAACCTCATTCCCAACGACGCCCTACCCTGCACACCACCGCCCTGGCCGGCGCGCGCGCGCGGCGACGCCCTTCCTCGACTGTCCTAACGACGCCGCTCGACTGTCCTAACGACGCCGCTAGTTCCCAAGCAAACGTCGTTTTCGCCAAAATAAAATAATGATGCGCCGAATAGACGACGGAATTTCAGCAAAAAAGGAGGGGATGCAACACGAGGACTTCCCAGGGGGTCACCCATCCTAGTACTACTCTCGCCCAAGCACGCTTAACTTCGGAGTTCTGATGGGATCCGGTGCGTTAGTGCTGGTATGATCGCATCCGTCATTCCTAGCACTCTTAATTCTATTAAACCTCATTCCTCCCGACGCCCTACCCTGCACACCACCGCCCTTGCCTCCACGCGCCGTAGTGCTGGTGTGGTCGCATCCTTAACTCTCCCAGCACTCTTAATTCTATTAAAACCTCATTCCCAACGACGCCCTACCCTGCACACCACCGCCCTGGCCGGCGCGCGCGCGCGGCGACGCCCTTCCTCGACTGTCCTAACGACGCCGCTCGACTGTCCTAACGACGCCGCTAGTTCCCAAGCAAACGTCGTTTTCGCCAAAATAAAATAATGATGCGCCGAATAGACGACGGAATTTCAGCAAAAAAGGAGGGGATGCAACACGAGGACTTCCCAGGGGGTCACCCATCCTAGTACTACTCTCGCCCAAGCACGCTTAACTTCGGAGTTCTGATGGGATCCGGTGCGTTAGTGCTGGTATGATCGCATCCGTCATTCCTAGCACTCTTAATTCTATTAAACCTCATTCCTCCCGACGCCCTACCCTGCACACCACCGCCCTTGCCTCCACGCGCCGTAGTGCTGGTGTGGTCGCATCCTTAACTCTCCCAGCACTCTTAATTCTATTAAAACCTCATTCCCAACGACGCCCTACCCTGCACACCACCGCCCTGGCCGGCGCGCGCGCGCGGCGACGCCCTTCCTCGACTGTCCTAACGACGCCGCTCGACTGTCCTAACGACGCCGCTAGTTCCCAAGCAAACGTCGTTTTCGCCAAAATAAAATAATGATGCGCCGAATAGACGACGGAATTTCAGCAAAAAAGGAGGGGATGCAACACGAGGACTTCCCAGGGGGTCACCCAACCTAGTACTACTCTCGCCCAAGCACGCTTAACTTCGGAGTTCTGATGGGATCCGGTGCGTTAGTGCTGGTATGATCGCATCCGTCATTCCTAGCACTCTTAATTCTATTAAACCTCATTCCTCCCGACGCCCTACCCTGCACACCACCGCCCTTGCCTCCACGCGCCGTAGTGCTGGTGTGGTCGCATCCTTAACTCTCCCAGCACTCTTAATTCTATTAAAACCTCATTCCCAACGACGCCCTACCCTGCACACCACCGCCCTGGCCGGCGCGCGCGCGCTGCGACGCCCTTCCTCGACTGTCCTAACGACGCCGCTCGACTGTCCTAACGACGCCGCTAGTTCCCAAGCAAACGTCGTTTTCGCCAAAATAAAATAATGATGCGCCGAATAGACGACGGAATTTCAGCAAAAAAGGAGGGATGCAACACGAGGACTTCCCAGGGGGTCACCCATCCTAGTACTACTCTCGCCCAAGCACGCTTAACTTCGGAGTTCTGATGGGATCCGGTGCGTTAGTGCTGGTATGATCGCATCCGTCATTCCTAGCACTCTTAATTCTATTAAACCTCATTCCTCCCGACGCCCTACCCTGCACACCACCGCCCTTGCCTCCACGCGCCGTAGTGCTGGTGTGGTCGCATCCTTAACTCTCCCAGCACTCTTAATTCTATTAAAACCTCATTCCCAACGACGCCCTACCCTGCACACCACCGCCCTGGCCGGCGCGCGCGCGGGGCGACGCCCTTCCTCGACTGTCCTAACGACGCCGCTCGACTGTCCTAACGACGCCGCTAGTTCCCAAGCAAACGTCGTTTTCGCCAAAATAAAATAATGATGCGCCGAATAGACGACGGAATTTCAGCAAAAAAGGAGGGATGCAACACGAGGACTTCCCAGGGGGTCACCCATCCTAGTACTACTCTCGCCCAAGCACGCTTAACTTCGGAGTTCTGATGGGATCCGGTGCGTTAGTGCTGGTATGATCGCATCCGTCATTCCTAGCACTCTTAATTCTATTAAACCTCATTCCTCCCGACGCCCTACCCTGCACACCACCGCCCTTGCCTCCACGCGCCGTAGTGCTGGTGTGGTCGCATCCTTAACTCTCCCAGCACTCTTAATTCTATTAAAACCTCATTCCCAACGACGCCCTACCCTGCACACCACCGCCCTGGCCGGCGCGCGCGCGGGGCGACGCCCTTCCTCGACTGTCCTAACGACGCCGCTCGACTGTCCTAACGACGCCGCTAGTTCCCAAGCAAACGTCGTTTTCGCCAAAATAAAATAATGATGCGCCGAATAGACGACGGAATTTCAGCAAAAAAGGAGGGATGCAACACGAGGACTTCCCAGGGGGTCACCCATCCTAGTACTACTCTCGCCCAAGCACGCTTAACTTCGGAGTTCTGATGGGATCCGGTGCGTTAGTGCTGGTATGATCGCATCCGTCATTCCTAGCACTCTTAATTCTATTAAACCTCATTCCTCCCGAC
This sequence comes from Solanum rostratum, assembly GCA_029948455.1. Lineage (NCBI taxonomy): Eukaryota > Viridiplantae > Streptophyta > Magnoliopsida > Solanales > Solanaceae > Solanum > Solanum rostratum. The sequence continues at coordinate 200,788 of JARACL010000118.1, read as the reverse complement.
GCCCTACCCTGCACACCACCGCCCTTGCCTCCACGCGCCGTAGTGCTGGTGTGGTCGCATCCTTAACTCTCCCAGCACTCTTAATTCTATTAAAACCTCATTCCCAACGACGCCCTACCCTGCACACCACCGCCCTGGCCGGCGCGCGCGCGCGGCGACGCCCTTCCTCGACTGTCCTAACGACGCCGCTCGACTGTCCTAACGACGCCGCTAGTTCCCAAGCAAACGTCGTTTTCGCCAAAATAAAATAATGATGCGCCGAATAGACGACGGAATTTCAGCAAAAAAGGAGGGATGCAACACGAGGACTTCCCAGGGGGTCACCCATCCTAGTACTACTCTCGCCCAAGCACGCTTAACTTCGGAGTTCTGATGGGATCCGGTGCGTTAGTGCTGGTATGATCGCATCCGTCATTCCTAGCACTCTTAATTCTATTAAACCTCATTCCTCCCGACGCCCTACCCTGCACACCACCGCCCTTGCCTCCACGCGCCGTAGTGCTGGTGTGGTCGCATCCTTAACTCTCCCAGCACTCTTAATTCTATTAAAACCTCATTCCCAACGACGCCCTACCCTGCACACCACCGCCCTGGCCGGCGCGCGCGCGCGGCGACGCCCTTCCTCGACTGTCCTAACGACGCCGCTCGACTGTCCTAACGACGCCGCTAGTTCCCAAGCAAACGTCGTTTTCGCCAAAATAAAATAATGATGCGCCGAATAGACGACGGAATTTCAGCAAAAAAGGAGGGATGCAACACGAGGACTTCCCAGGGGGTCACCCATCCTAGTACTACTCTCGCCCAAGCACGCTTAACTTCGGAGTTCTGATGGGATCCGGTGCGTTAGTGCTGGTATGATCGCATCCGTCATTCCTAGCACTCTTAATTCTATTAAACCTCATTCCTCCCGACGCCCTACCCTGCACACCACCGCCCTTGCCTCCACGCGCCGTAGTGCTGGTGTGGTCGCATCCTTAACTCTCCCAGCACTCTTAATTCTATTAAAACCTCATTCCCAACGACGCCCTACCCTGCACACCACCGCCCTGGCCGGCGCGCGCGCGCGGCGACGCCCTTCCTCGACTGTCCTAACGACGCCGCTCGACTGTCCTAACGACGCCGCTAGTTCCCAAGCAAACGTCGTTTTCGCCAAAATAAAATAATGATGCGCCGAATAGACGACGGAATTTCAGCAAAAAAGGAGGGATGAAACACGAGGACTTCCCAGGGGGTCACCCATCCTAGTACTACTCTCGCCCAAGCACGCTTAACTTCGGAGTTCTGATGGGATCCGGTGCGTTACTGCTGGTATGATCGCATCCGTCATTCCTAGCACTCTTAATTCTGTTAAACCTCATTCCTCCCGACGCCCTACCCTGCACACCACCGCCCTTGCCTCCACGCGCCGTAGTGCTGGTGTGGTCGCATCCTTAACTCTCCCAGCACTCTTAATTCTATTAAAACCTCATTCCCAACGACGCCCTACCCTGCACACCACCGCCCTGGCTGGCGCGCGCGCGCGGCGACGCCCTTCCTCGACTGTCCTAACGACGCCGCTCGACTGTCCTAACGACGCCGCTAGTTCCCAAGCAAACGTCGTTTTCGCCAAAATAAAATAATGATGCGCCGAATAGACGACGGAATTTCAGCAAAAAAGGAGGGATGCAACACGAGGACTTCCCAGGGGGTCACCCATCCAAGTACTACTCTCGCCCAAGCACGCTTAACTTCGGAGTTCTGATGGGATCCGGTGCGTTAGTGCTGGTATGATCGCATCCGTCATTCCTAGCACTCTTAATTCTGTTAAACCTCATTCCTCCCGACGCCCTACCCTGCACACCACCGCCCTTGCCTCCACGCGCCGTAGCGCTGGTGTGGTCGCATCCTTAACTCTCCCAGCACTCTTAATTCTATTAAAACCTCATTCCCAACGACGCCCTACCCTGCACACCACCGCCCTGGCCGGCGCGCGCGCGCGGCGACGCCCTTCCTCGACTGTCCTAACGACGCCGCTCGACTGTCCTAACGACGCCGCTAGTTCCCAAGCAAACGTCGTTTTCGCCAAAATAAAATAATGATGCGCCGAATAGACGACGGAATTTCAGCAAAAAAGGAGGGATGCAACACGAGGACTTCCCAGGGGGTCACCCATCCTAGTACTACTCTCGCCCAAGCACGCTTAACTTCGGAGTTCTGATGGGATCCGGTGCGTTAGTGCTGGTATGATCGCATCCGTCATTCCTAGCACTCTTAATTCTATTAAACCTCATTCCTCCCGACGCCCTACCCTGCACACCACCGCCCTTGCCTCCACGCGCCGTAGTGCTGGTGTGGTCGCATCCTTAACTCTCCCAGCACTCTTAATTCTATTAAAACCTCATTCCCAACGACGCCCTACCCTGCACACCACCGCCCTGGCCGGCGCGCGCGCGCGGCGACGCCCTTCCTCGACTGTCCTAACGACGCCGCTCGACTGTCCTAACGACGCCGCTAGTTCCCAAGCAAACGTCGTTTTCGCCAAAATAAAATAATGATGCGCCGAATAGACGACGGAATTTCAGCAAAAAAGGAGGGATGCAACACGAGGACTTCCCAGGGGGTCACCCATCCTAGTACTACTCTCGCCCAAGCACGCTTAACTTCGGAGTTCTGATGGGATCCGGTGCGTTAGTGCTGGTATGATCGCATCCGTCATTCCTAGCACTCTTAATTCTGTTAAACCTCATTCCTCCCGACGCCCTACCCTGCACACCACCGCCCTTGCCTCCACGCGCGCGTAGTGCTGGTGTGGTCGCATCCTTAACTCTCCCAGCACTCTTAATTCTATTAAAACCTCATTCCCAACGACGCCCTACCCTGCACACCACCGCCCTGGCCGGCGCGCGCGCGCGGCGACGCCCTTCCTCGACTGTCCTAACGACGCCGCTCGACTGTCCTAACGACGCCGCTAGTTCCCAAGCAAACGTCGTTTTCGCCAAAATAAAATAATGATGCGCCGAATAGACGACGGAATTTCAGCAAAAAAGGAGGGATGCAACACGAGGACTTCCCAGGGGGTCACCCATCCTAGTACTACTCTCGCCCAAGCACGCTTAACTTCGGAGTTCTGATGGGATCCGGTGCGTTAGTGCTGGTATGATCGCATCCGTCATTCCTAGCACTCTTAATTCTATTAAACCTCATTCCTCCCGACGCCCTACCCTGCACACCACCGCCCTTGCCTCCACGCGCCGTAGTGCTGGTGTGGTCGCATCCTTAACTCTCCCAGCACTCTTAATTCTATTAAAACCTCATTCCCAACGACGCCCTACCCTGCACACCACCGCCCTGGCCGGCGCGCGCGCGCGGCGACGCCCTTCCTCGACTGTCCTAACGACGCCGCTCGACTGTCCTAACGACGCCGCTAGTTCCCAAGCAAACGTCGTTTTCGCCAAAATAAAATAATGATGCGCCGAATAGACGACGGAATTTCAGCAAAAAAGGAGGGATGCAACACGAGGACTTCCCAGGGGGTCACCCATCCTAGTACTACTCTCGCCCAAGCACGCTTAACTTCGGAGTTCTGATGGGATCCGGTGCGTTAGTGCTGGTATGATCGCATCCGTCATTCCTAGCACTCTTAATTCTGTTAAACCTCATTCCTCCCGACGCCCTACCCTGCACACCACCGCCCTTGCCTCCACGCGCCGTAGTGCTGGTGTGGTCGCATCCTTAACTCTCCCAGCACTCTTAATTCTATTAAAACCTCATTCCCAACGACGCCCTACCCTGCACACCACCGCCCTGGCCGGCGCGCGCGCGCGGCGACGCCCTTCCTCGACTGTCCTAACGACGCCGCTCGACTGTCCTAACGACGCCGCTAGTTCCCAAGCAAACGTCGTTTTCGCCAAAATAAAATAATGATGCGCCGAATAGACGACGGAATTTCAGCAAAAAAGGAGGGATGCAACACGAGGACTTCCCAGGGGGTCACCCATCCTAGTACTACTCTCGCCCAAGCACGCTTAACTTCGGAGTTCTGATGGGATCCGGTGCGTTAGTGCTGGTATGATCGCATCCGTCATTCCTAGCACTCTTAATTCTGTTAAACCTCATTCCTCCCGACGCCCTACCCTGCACACCACCGCCCTTGCCTCCACGCGCCGTAGTGCTGGTGTGGTCGCATCCTTAACTCTCCCAGCACTCTTAATTCTATTAAAACCTCATTCCCAACGACGCCCTACCCTGCACACCACCGCCCTGGCCGGCGCGCGCGCGCGGCGACGCCCTTCCTCGACTGTCCTAACGACGCCGCTCGACTGTCCTAACGACGCCGCTAGTTCCCAAGCAAACGTCGTTTTCGCCAAAATAAAATAATGATGCGCCGAATAGACGACGGAATTTCAGCAAAAAAGGAGGGATGCAACACGAGGACTTCCCAGGGGGTCACCCATCCTAGTACTACTCTCGCCCAAGCACGCTTAACTTCGGAGTTCTGATGGGATCCGGTGCGTTAGTGCTGGTATGATCGCATCCGTCATTCCTAGCACTCTTAATTCTGTTAAACCTCATTCCTCCCGACGCCCTACCCTGCACACCACCGCCCTTGCCTCCACGCGCCGTAGCGCTGGTGTGGTCGCATCCTTAACTCTCCCAGCACTCTTAATTCTATTAAAACCTCATTCCCAACGACGCCCTACCCTGCACACCACCGCCCTGGCCGGCGCGCGCGCGCGGCGACGCCCTTCCTCGACTGTCCTAACGACGCCGCTCGACTGTCCTAACGACGCCGCTAGTTCCCAAGCAAACGTCGTTTTCGCCAAAATAAAATAATGATGCGCCGAATAGACGACGGAATTTCAGCAAAAAAGGAGGGATGCAACACGAGGACTTCCCAGGGGGTCACCCATCCTAGTACTACTCTCGCCCAAGCACGCTTAACTTCGGAGTTCTGATGGGATCCGGTGCGTTAGTGCTGGTATGATCGCATCCGTCATTCCTAGCACTCTTAATTCTATTAAACCTCATTCCTCCCGACGCCCTACCCTGCACACCACCGCCCTTGCCTCCACGCGCCGTAGTGCTGGTGTGGTCGCATCCTTAACTCTCCCAGCACTCTTAATTCTATTAAAACCTCATTCCCAACGACGCCCTACCCTGCACACCACCGCCCTGGCCGGCGCGCGCGCGCGGCGACGCCCTTCCTCGACTGTCCTAACGACGCCGCTCGACTGTCCTAACGACGCCGCTAGTTCCCAAGCAAACGTCGTTTTCGCCAAAATAAAATAATGATGCGCCGAATAGACGACGGAATTTCAGCAAAAAAGGAGGGATGCAACACGAGGACTTCCCAGGGGGTCACCCATCCTAGTACTACTCTCGCCCAAGCACGCTTAACTTCGGAGTTCTGATGGGATCCGGTGCGTTAGTGCTGGTATGATCGCATCCGTCATTCCTAGCACTCTTAATTCTGTTAAACCTCATTCCTCCCGACGCCCTACCCTGCACACCACCGCCCTTGCCTCCACGCGTCGTAGTGCTGGTGTGGTCGCATCCTTAACTCTCCCAGCACTCTTAATTCTATTAAAACCTCATTCCCAACGACGCCCTACCCTGCACACCACCGCCCTGGCCGGCGCGCGCGCGCGGCGACGCCCTTCCTCGACTGTCCTAACGACGCCGCTCGACTGTCCTAACGACGCCGCTAGTTCCCAAGCAAACGTCGTTTTCGCCAAAATAAAATAATGATGCGCCGAATAGACGACGGAATTTCAGCAAAAAAGGAGGGATGCAACACGAGGACTTCCCAGGGGGTCACCCATCCTAGTACTACTCTCGCCCAAGCACGCTTAACTTCGGAGTTCTGATGGGATCCAGTGCGTTAGTGCTGGTATGATCGCATCCGTCATTCCTAGCACTCTTAATTCTATTAAACCTCATTCCTCCCGACGCCCTACCCTGCACACCACCGCCCTTGCCTCCACGCGCCGTAGTGCTGGTGTGGTCGCATCCTTAACTCTCCCAGCACTCTTAATTCTATTAAAACCTCATTCCCAACGACGCCCTACCCTGCACACCACCGCCCTGGCCGGCGCGCGCGCGCGGCGACGCCCTTCCTCGACCGTCCTAACGACGCCGCTCGACTGTCCTAACGACGCCGCTAGTTCCCAAGCAAACGTCGTTTTCGCCAAAATAAAATAATGATGCGCCGAATAGACGACGGAATTTCAGCAAAAAAGGAGGGATGCAACACGAGGACTTCCCAGGGGGTCACCCATCCTAGTACTACTCTCGCCCAAGCACGCTTAACTTCGGAGTTCTGATGGGATCCGGTGCGTTAGTGCTGGTATGATCGCATCCGTCATTCCTAGCACTCTTAATTCTATTAAACCTCATTCCTCCCGACGCCCTACCCTGCACACCACCGCCCTTGCCTCCACGCGCCGTAGTGCTGGTGTGGTCGCATCCTTAACTCTCCCAGCACTCTTAATTCTATTAAAACCTCATTCCCAACGACGCCCTACCCTGCACACCACCGCCGACCGTCCTAACGACGCCGCTCGACTGTCCTAACGACGCCGCTAGTTCCCAAGCAAACGTCGTTTTCGCCAAAATAAAATAATGATGCGCCGAATAGACGACGGAATTTCAGCAAAAAAGGAGGGATGCAACACGAGGACTTCCCAGGGGGTCACCCATCCTAGTACTACTCTCGCCCAAGCACGCTTAACTTCGGAGTTCTGATGGGATCCGCTGCGTTAGTGCTGGTATGATCGCATCCGTCATTCCTAGCACTCTTAATTCTATTAAACCTCATTCCTCCCGACGCCCTACCCTGCACACCACCGCCCTTGCCTCCACGCGCCGTAGTGCTGGTGTGGTCGCATCCTTAACTCTCCCAGCACTCTTAATTCTATTAAAACCTCATTCCCAACGACGCCCTACCCTGCACACCACCGCCCTGGCCAACGCGCGCGCGCGGCGACGCCCTTCCTCGACTGTCCTAACGACGCCGCTCGACTGTCCTAACGACGCCGCTCGACTGTCCTAACGACGCCGCTAGTTCCCAAGCAAACGTCGTTTTCGCCAAAATAAAATAATGATGCGCCGAATAGACGACGGAATTTCAGCAAAAAAGGAGGGATGCAACACGAGGACTTCCCAGGGGGTCACCCATCCTAGTACTACTCTCGCCCAAGCACGCTTAACTTCGGAGTTCTGATGGGATCCGGTGCGTTAGTGCTGGTATGATCGCATCCGTCATTCCTAGCACTCTTAATTCTGTTAAACCTCATTCCTCCCGACGCCCTACCCTGCACACCACCGCCCTTGCCTCCACGCGCCGTAGTGCTGGTGTGGTCGCATCCTTAACTCTCCCAGCACTCTTAATTCTATTAAAACCTCATTCCCAACGACGCCCTACCCTGCACACCACCGCCCTGGCCGGCGCGCGCGCGCGGCGACGCCCTTCCTCGACTGTCCTAACGACGCCGCTCGACTGTCCTAACGACGCCGCTAGTTCCCAAGCAAACGTCGTTTTCGCCAAAATAAAATAATGATGCGCCGAATAGACGACGGAATTTCAGCAAAAAAGGAGGGATGCAACACGAGGACTTCCCAGGGGGTCACCCATCCTAGTACTACTCTCGCCCAAGCACGCTTAACTTCGGAGTTCTGATGGGATCCGGTGCGTTAGTGCTGGTATGATCGCATCCGTCATTCCTAGCACTCTTAATTCTATTAAACCTCATTCCTCCCGACGCCCTACCCTGCACACCACCGCCCTTGCCTCCACGCGCCGTAGTGCTGGTGTGGTCGCATCCTTAACTCTCCCAGCACTCTTAATTCTATTAAAACCTCATTCCCAACGACGCCCTACCCTGCACACCACCGCCCTGGCCGGCGCGCGCGCGCGGCGACGCCCTTCCTCGACCGTCCTAACGACGCCGCTCGACTGTCCTAACGACGCCGCTAGTTCCCAAGCAAACGTCGTTTTCGCCAAAATAAAATAATGATGCGCCGAATAGACGACGGAATTTCAGCAAAAAAGGAGGGATGCAACACGAGGACTTCCCAGGGGGTCACCCATCCTAGTACTACTCTCGCCCAAGCACGCTTAACTTCGGAGTTCTGATGGGATCCGGTGCGTTAGTGCTGGTATGATCGCATCCGTCATTCCTAGCACTCTTAATTCTATTAAACCTCATTCCTCCCGACGCCCTACCCTGCACACCACCGCCCTTGCCTCCACGCGCCGTAGTGCTGGTGTGGTCGCATCCTTAACTCTCCCAGCACTCTTAATTCTATTAAAACCTCATTCCCAACGACGCCCTACCCTACACACCACCGCCCTGGCCGGCGCGCGCGCGGCGACGCCCTTCCTCGACTGTCCTAACGACGCCGCTCGACTGTCCTAACGACGCCGCTAGTTCCCAAGCAAACGTCGTTTTCGCCAAAATAAAATAATGATGCGCCGAATAGACGACGGAATTTCAGCAAAAAAGGAGGGATGCAACACGAGGACTTCCCAGGGGGTCACCCATCCTAATACTACTCTCGCCCAAGCACGCTTAACTTTGGAGTTCTGATGGGATCCGGTGCGTTAGTGCTGGTATGATCGCATCCGTCATTCCTAGCACTCTTAATTCTATTAAACCTCATTCCTCCCGACGCCCTACCCTGCACACCACCGCCCTTGCCTCCACGCGCCGTAGCGCTGGTGTGGTCGCATCCTTAACTCTCCCAGCACTCTTAATTCTATTAAAACCTCATTCCCAACGACGCCCTACCCTGCACACCACCGCCCTGGCCGGCGCGCGCGCGCGGCGACGCCCTTCCTCGACCGTCCTAACGACGCCGCTCGACTGTCCTAACGACGCCGCTAGTTCCCAAGCAAACGTCGTTTTCGCCAAAATAAAATAATGATGCGCCGAATAGACGACGGAATTTCAGCAAAAAAGGAGGGATGCAACACGAGGACTTCCCAGGGGGTCACCCATCCTAGTACTACTCTGCCCCAAGCACGCTTAACTTCGGAGTTCTGATGGGATCCGGTGCGTTAGTGCTGGTATGATCGCATCCGTCATTCCTAGCACTCTTAATTCTATTAAACCTCATTCCTCCCGACGCCCTACCCTGCACACCACCGCCCTTGCCTCCACGCGTCGTAGTGCTGGTGTGGTCGCATCCTTAACTCTCCCAGCACTCTTAATTCTATTAAAACCTCATTCCCAACGACGCCCTACCCTGCACACCACCGCCCTGGCCGGCGCGCGCGCGCGGCGACGCCCTTCCTCGACCGTCCTAACGACGCCGCTCGACTGTCCTAACGACGCCGCTAGTTCCCAAGCAAACGTCGTTTTCGCCAAAATAAAATAATGATGCGCCGAATAGACGACGGAATTTCAGCAAAAAAAGAGGGATGCAACACGAGGACTTCCCAGGGGGTCACCCATCCTAGTACTACTCTCGCCCAAGCACGCTTAACTTCGGAGTTCTGATGGGATCCGGTGCGTTAGTGCTGGTATGATCGCATCCGTCATTCCTAGCACTCTTAATTCTATTAAACCTCATTCCTCCCGACGCCCTACCCTGCACACCACCGCCCTTGCCTCCACGCGCCGTAGTGCTGGTGTGGTCGCATCCTTAACTCTCCCAGCACTCTTAATTCTATTAAAACCTCATTCCCAACGACGCCCTACCCTGCACACCACCCTGGCCGGCGCGCGCGCGGCGACGCCCTTCCTCGACTGTCCTAACGACGCCGCTCGACTGTCCTAACGACGCCGCTAGTTCCCAAGCAAACGTCGTTTTCGCCAAAATAAAATAATGATGCGCCGAATAGACGACGGAATTTCAGCAAAAAAGGAGGGATGCAACACGAGGACTTCCCATGGGGTCACCCATCCTAGTACTACTCTCGCCCAAGCACGCTTAACTTCGGAGTTCTGATGGGATCCGGTGCGTTAGTGTTGGTATGATCGCATCCGTCATTCCTAGCACTCTTAATTCTATTAAACCTCATTCCTCCCGACGCCCTACCCTGCACACCACCGCCCTTGCCTCCACGCGCCGTAGTGCTGGTGTGGTCGCATCCTTAACTCTCCCAGCACTCTTAATTCTATTAAAACCTCATTCCCAACGACGCCCTACCCTGCACACCACCGCCCTGGCCGGCGCGCGCGCGCGGCGACGCCCTTCCTCGACCGTCCTAACGACGCCGCTCGACTGTCCTAACGACGCCGCTAGTTCCCAAGCAAACGTCGTTTTCGCCAAAATAAAATAATGATGCGCCGAATAGACGACGGAATTTCAGCAAAAAAAGAGGGATGCAACACGAGGACTTCCCAGGGGGTCACCCATCCTAGTACTACTCTCGCCCAAGCACGCTTAACCTCGGAGTTCTGATGGGATCCGGTGCGTTAGTGTTGGTATGATCGCATCCGTCATTCGTAGCACTCTTAATTCTATTAAACCTCATTCCTCCCGACGCCCTACCCTGCACACCACCGCCCTTGCCTCCACGCGCCGTAGTGCTGGTGTGGTCGCATCCTTAACTCTCCCAGCACTCTTAATTCTATTAAAACCTCATTCCCAACGACGCCCTACCCTGCACACCACCGCCCTAGCCGGCGCGCGCGCGCGGCGACGCCCTTCCTCGACCGTCCTAACGACGCCGCTCGACTGTCCTAACGACGCCGCTAGTTCCCAAGCAAACGTCGTTTTCGCCAAAATAAAATAATGATGCGCCGAATAGACGACGGAATTTCAGCAAAAAAGGAGGGATGCAACACGAGGACTTCCCAGGGGGTCACCCATCCTAGTACTACTCTCGCCCAAGCACGCTTAACTTCGGAGTTCTGATGGGATCCGGTGCGTTAGTGCTGGTATGATCGCATCCGTCATTCCTAGCACTCTTAATTCTATTAAACCTCATTCCTCCCGACGCCCTACCCTGCACACCACCGCCCTTGCCTCCACGCGCCGTAGTGCTGGTGTGGTCGCATCCTTAACTCTCCCAGCACTCTTAATTCTATTAAAACCTCATTCCCAACGACGCCCTACCCTGCACACCACCGCCCTGGCCGGCGCGCGCGCGCGGCGACGCCCTTCCTCGACTGTCCTAACGACGCCGCTCGACTGTCCTAACGACGCCGCTAGTTCCCAAGCAAACGTCGTTTTCGCCAAAATAAAATAATGATGCGCCGAATAGACGACGGAATTTCAGCAAAAAAGGAGGGATGCAACACGAGGACTTCCCAGGGGGTCACCCATCCTAGTACTACTCTCGCCCAAGCACGCTTAACTTCGGAGTTCTGATGGGATCCGGTGCGTTAGTGTTGGTATGATCGCATCCGTCATTCCTAGCACTCTTAATTCTATTAAACCTCATTCCTCCCGACGCCCTACCCTGCACACCACCGCCCTTGCCTCCACGCGCCGTAGTGCTGGTGTGGTCGCATCCTTAACTCTCCCAGCACTCTTAATTCTATTAAAACCTCATTCCCAACGACGCCCTACCCTGCACACCACCGCCCTGGCCGGCGCGCGCGCGCGGCGACGCCCTTCCTCGACTGTCCTAACGACGCCGCTCGACTGTCCTAACGACGCCGCTCGACTGTCCTAACGACGCCGCTAGTTCCCAAGCAAACGTCGTTTTCGCCAAAATAAAATAATGATGCGCCGAATAGACGACGGAATTTCAGCAAAAAAGGAGGGATGCAACACGAGGACTTCCCAGGGGGTCACCCATCCTAGTACTACTCTCGCCCAAGCACGCTTAACTTCGGAGTTCTGATGGGATCCGGTGCGTTAGTGCTGGTATGATCGCATCCGTCATTCCTGGCACTCTTAATTCTATTAAACCTCATTCCTCCCGACGCCCTACCCTGCACACCACCGCCCTTGCCTCCACGCGCCGTAGTGCTGGTGTGGTCGCATCCTTAACTCTCCCAGCACTCTTAATTCTATTAAAACCTCATTCCCAACGACGCCCTACCCTGCACACCACCGCCCTGGCCGGCGCGCGCGCGCGGCGACGCCCTTCCTCGACTGTCCTAACGACGCCGCTCGACTGTCCTAACGACGCCGCTAGTTCCCAAGCAAACGTCGTTTTCGCCAAAATAAAATAATGATGCGCCGAATAGACGACGGAATTTCAGCAAAAAAGGAGGGATGCAACACGAGGACTTCCCAAGGGGTCACCCATCCTAGTACTACTCTCGCCCAAGCACGCTTAACTTCGGAGTTCTGATGGGATCCGGTGCGTTAGTGCTGGTATGATCGCATCCGTCATTCCTAGCACTCTTAATTCTATTAAACCTCATTCCTCCCGACGCCCTACCCTGCACACCACCGCCCTTGCCTCCACGCGCCGTAGTGCTGGTGTGGTCGCATCCTTAACTCTCCCAGCACTCTTAATTCTATTAAAACCTCATTCCCAACGACGCCCTACCCTGCACACCACCGCCCTGGCCGGCGCGCGCGCGCGGCGACGCCCTTCCTCGACCGTCCTAACGACGCCGCTCGACTGTCCTAACGACGCCGCTAGTTCCCAAGCAAACGTCGTTTTCGCCAAAATAAAATAATGATGCGCCGAATAGACGACGGAATTTCAGCAAAAAAGGAGGGATGCAACACGAGGACTTCCCAGGGGGTCACCCATCCTAGTACTACTCTCGCCCAAGCACGCTTAACTTCGGAGTTCTGATGGGATCCGGTGCGTTAGTGCTGGTATGATCGCATCCGTCATTCCTAGCACTCTTAATTCTATTAAACCTCATTCCTCCCGACGCCCTACCCTGCACACCACCGCCCTTGCCTCCACGCGCCGTAGTGCTGGTGTGGTCGCATCCTTAACTCTCCCAGCACTCTTAATTCTATTAAAACCTCATTCCCAACGACGCCCTACCCTGCACACCACCGCCCTGGCCGGCGCGCGCGCGCGGCGACGCCCTTCCTCGACCGTCCTAACGACGCCGCTCGACTGTCCTAACGACGCCGCTAGTTCCCAAGCAAACGTCGTTTTCGCCAAAATAAAATAATGATGCGCCGAATAGACGACGGAATTTCAGCAAAAAAGGAGGGATGCAACACGAGGACTTCCCAGGGGGTCACCCATCCTAGTACTACTCTCGCCCAAGCATGCTTAACTTCGGAGTTCTGATGGGATCCGGTGCGTTAGTGCTGGTATGATCGCATCCGTCATTCCTAGCACTCTTAATTCTATTAAACCTCATTCCTCCCGACGCCCTACCCTGCACACCACCGCCCTTGCCTCCACGCGCCGTAGTGCTGGTGTGGTCGCATCCTTAACTCTCCCAGCACTCTTAATTCTATTAAAACCTCATTCCCAACGACGCCCTACCCTGCACACCACCGCCCTGGCCGGCGCGCGCGCGCGGCGACGCCCTTCCTCGACCGTCCTAACGACGCCGCTCGACTGACCTAACGACGCCGCTAGTTCCCAAGCAAACGTCGTTTTCGCCAAAATAAAATAATGATGCGCCGAATAGACGACGGAATTTCAGCAAAAAAGGAGGGATGCAACACGAGGACTTCCCAGGGGGTCACCCATCCTAGTACTACTCTCGCCCAAGCACGCTTAACTTCGGAGTTCTGATGGGATCCGGTGCGTTAGTGCTGGTATGATCGCATCCGTCATTCCTAGCACTCTTAATTCTATTAAACCTCATTCCTCCCGACGCCCTACCCTGCACACCACCGCCCTTGCCTCCACGCGCCGTAGTGCTGGTGTGGTCGCATCCTTAACTCTCCCAGCACTCTTAATTCTATTAAAACCTCATTCCCAACGACGCCCTACCCTGCACACCACCGCCCTGGCCGGCGCGCGCGCGCGGCGACGCCCTTCCTCGACCGTCCTAACGACGCCGCTCGACTGTCCTAACGACGCCGCTAGTTCCCAAGCAAACGTCGTTTTCGCCAAAATAAAATAATGATGCGCCGAATAGACGACGGAATTTCAGCAAAAAAGGAGGGATGCAACACGAGGACTTCCCAGGGGGTCACCCATCCTAGTACTACTCTCGCCCAAGCACGCTTAACTTCGGAGTTCTGATGGGATCCGGTGCGTTAGTGCTGGTATGATCGCATCCGTCATTCCTAGCACTCTTAATTCTATTAAACCTCATTCCTCCCGACACCCTACCCTGCACACCACCGCCCTTGCCTCCACGCGTCGTAGTGCTGGTGTGGTCGCATCCTTAACTCTCCCAGCACTCTTAATTCTATTAAAACCTCATTCCCAACGACGCCCTACCCTGCACACCACCGCCCTGGCCGGCGCGCGCGCGCGGCGACGCCCTTCCTCGACCGTCCTAACGACGCCGCTCGACTGTCCTAACGACGCCGCTAGTTCCCAAGCAAACGTCGTTTTCGCCAAAATAAAATAATGATGCGCCGAATAGACGACGGAATTTCAGCAAAAAAGGAGGGATGCAACACGAGGACTTCCCAGGGGGTCACCCATCCTAGTACTACTCTCGCCCAAGCACGCTTAACTTCGGAGTTCTGATGGGATCCGGTGCGTTAGTGCTGGTATGATCGCATCCGTCATTCCTAGCACTCTTAATTCTATTAAACCTCATTCCTCCCGACGCCCTACCCTGCACACCACCGCCCTTGCCTCCACGCGCCGTAGTGCTGGTGTGGTCGCATCCTTAACTCTCCCAGCACTCTTAATTCTATTAAAACCTCATTCCCAACGACGCCCTACCCTGCACACCACCGCCCTGGCCGGCGCGCGCGCGGCGACGCCCTTCCTCGACCGTCCTAACGACGCCGCTCGACTGTCCTAACGACGCCGCTAGTTCCCAAGCAAACGTCGTTTTCGCCAAAATAAAATAATGATGCGCTGAATAGACGACGGAATTTCAGCAAAAAAGGAGGGATGCAACACGAGGACTTCCCAGGGGGTCACCCATCCTAGTACTACTCTCGCCCAAGCACGCTTAACTTCGGAGTTCTGATGGGATCCGGTGCGTTAGTGCTGGTATGATCGCATCCGTCATTTCTAGCACTCTTAATTCTATTAAACCTCATTCCTCCCGACGCCCTACCCTGCACACCACCGCCCTTGCCTCCACGCGTCGTAGTGCTGGTGTGGTCGCATCCTTAACTCTCCCAGCACTCTTAATTCTATTAAAACCTCATTCCCAACGACGCCCTACCCTGCACACCACCGCCCTGGCCGGCGCGCGCGCGCGGCGACGCCCTTCCTCGACCGTCCTAACGACGCCGCTCGACTGTCCTAACGACGCCGCTAGTTCCCAAGCAAACGTCGTTTTCGCCAAAATAAAATAATGATGCGCCGAATAGACGACGGAATTTCAGCAAAAAAGGAGGGATGCAACACGAGGACTTCCCAGGGGGTCACCCATCCTAGTACTACGCTCGCCCAAGCACTCTTAACTTCGGAGTTCTGATGGGATCCGGTGCGTTAGTGCTGGTATGATCGCATCCGTCATTCCTAGCACTCTTAATTCTATTAAACCTCATTCCTCCCGACGCCCTACCCTGCACACCACCGCCCTTGCCTCCACGCGCCGTAGTGCTGGTGTGGTCGCATCCTTAACTCTCCCAGCACTCTTAATTCTATTAAAACCTCATTCCCAACGACGCCCTACCCTGCACACCACCGCCCTGGCCGGCGCGCGCGCGGCGACGCCCTTCCTCGACTGTCCTAACGACGCCGCTCGACTGTCCTAACGACGCCGCTAGTTCCCAAGCAAACGTCGTTTTCGCCAAAATAAAATAATGATGCGCCGAATAGACGACGGAATTTCAGCAAAAAAGGAGGGATGCAACACGAGGACTTCCCAGGGGGTCACCCATCCTAGTACTACTCTCGCCCAAGCACGCTTAACTTCGGAGTTCTGATGGGATCCGGTGCGTTAGTGCTGGTATGATCGCATCCGTCATTCCTAGCACTCTTAATTCTGTTAAACCTCATTCCTCCCGACGCCCTACCCTGCACACCACCGCCCTTGCCTCCACGCGCCGTAGTGCTGGTGTGGTCGCATCCTTAACTCTCCCAGCACTCTTAATTCTATTAAAACCTCATTCCCAACGACGCCCTACCCTGCACACCACCGCCCTGGCCGGCGCGCGCGCGCGGCGACGCCCTTCCTCGACCGTCCTAACGACGCCGCTCGACTGTCCTAACGACGCCGCTAGTTCCCAAGCAAACGTCGTTTTCGCCAAAATAAAATAATGATGCGCCGAATAGACGACGGAATTTCAGCAAAAAAGGAGGGATGCAACACGAGGACTTCCCAGGGGGTCACCCATCCTAGTACTACTCTCGCCCAAGCACGCTTAACTTCGGAGTTCTGATGGGATCCGGTGCGTTAGTGCTGGTATGATCGCATCCGTCATTCCTAGCACTCTTAATTCTATTAAACCTCATTCCTCCCGACGCCCTACCCTGCACACCACCGCCCTTGCCTCCACACGCCGTAGTGCTGGTGTGGTCGCATCCTTAACTCTCCCAGCACTCTTAATTCTATTAAAACCTCATTCCCAACGACGCCCTACCCTGCACACCACCGCCCTGGCCGGCGCGCGCGCGGCGACGCCCTTCCTCGACTGTCCTAACGACGCCGCTCGACTGTCCTAACGACGCCGCTAGTTCCCAAGCAAACGTCGTTTTCGCCAAAATAAAATAATGATGCGCCGAATAGACGACGGAATTTCAGCAAAAAAGGAGGGATGCAACACGAGGACTTCCCAGGGGGTTACCATCCTAGTACTACTCTCGCCCAAGCACGCTTAACTTCGGAGTTCTGATGGGATCCGGTGCGTTAGTGCTGGTATGATCGCATCCGTCATTCCTAGCACTCTTAATTCTATTAAACCTCATTCCTCCCGACGCCCTACCCTGCACACCACCGCCCTTGCCTCCACGCGCCGTAGTGCTGGTGTGGTCGCATCCTTAACTCTCCCAGCACTCTTAATTCTATTAAAACCTCATTCCCAACGACGCCCTACCCTGCACACCACCGCCCTGGCCGGCGCGCGCGCGCGGCGACGCCCTTCCTCGACTGTCCTAACGACGCCGCTCGACTGTCCTAACGACGCCGCTAGTTCCCAAGCAAACGTCGTTTTCGCCAAAATAAAATAATGATGCGCCGAATAGACGACGGAATTTCAGCAAAAAAGGAGGGATGCAACACGAGGACTTCCCAGGGGGTTACCATCCTAGTACTACTCTCGCCCAAGCACGCTTAACTTCGGAGTTCTGATGGGATCCGGTGCGTTAGTGCTGGTATGATCGCATCCGTCATTCCTAGCACTCTTAATTCTATTAAACCTCATTCCTCCCGACGCCCTACCCTGCACACCACCGCCCTTGCCTCCACGCGCCGTAGTGCTGGTGTGGTCGCATCCTTAACTCTCCCAGCACTCTTAATTCTATTAAAACCTCATTCCCAACGACGCCCTACCCTGCACACCACCGCCCTGGCCGGCGCGCGCGCGCGGCGACGCCCTTCCTCGACTGTCCTAACGACGCCGCTCGACTGTCCTAACGACGCCGCTAGTTCCCAAGCAAACGTCGTTTTCGCCAAAATAAAATAATGATGCGCCGAATAGACGACGGAATTTCAGCAAAAAAGGAGGGATGCAACACGAGGACTTCCCAGGGGGTCACCCATCCTAGTACTACTCTCGCCCAAGCACGCTTAACTTCGGAGTTCTGATGGGATCCGGTGCGTTAGTGCTGGTATGATCGCATCCGTCATTCCTAGCACTCTTAATTCTATTAAACCTCATTCCTCCCGCCGCCCTACCCTGCACACCACCGCCCTTGCCTCCACGCGCCGTAGTGCTGGTGTGGTCGCATCCTTAACTCTCCCAGCACTTTTAATTCTATTAAAACCTTATTCCCAACGACGCCCTACCCTGCACACCACCGCCCTGGCCGGCGCGCGCGCGCGGCGACGCCCTTCCTCGACTGTCCTAACGACGCCGCTCGACTGTCCTAACGACGCCGCTAGTTCCCAAGCAAACGTCGTTTTCGCCAAAATAAAATAATGATGCGCCGAATAGACGACGGAATTTCAGCAAAAAAGGAGGGATGCAACACGAGGACTTCCCAGGGGGTCACCCATCCTAGTACTACTCTCGCCCAAGCACGCTTAACTTCGGAGTTCTGATGGGATCCGGTGCGTTAGTGCTGGTATGATCGCATCCGTCATTCCTAGCACTCCTAATTCTATTAAACCTCCTTCCTCCCGACGCCCTACCCTGCACACCACCGCCCTTGCCTCCACGCGCCGTAGTGCTGGTGTGGTCGCATCCTTAACTCTCCCAGCACTCTTAATTCTATTAAAACCTCATTCCCAACGACGCCCTACCCTGCACACCACCGCCCTGGCCGGCGCGCGCGCGCGGCGACGCCCTTCCTCGACTGTCCTAACGACGCCGCTCGACTGTCCTAACGACGCCGCTAGTTCCCAAGCAAACGTCGTTTTCGCCAAAATAAAATAATGATGCGCCGAATAGACGACGGAATTTCAGCAAAAAAGGAGGGATGCAACACGAGGACTTCCCAGGGGGTCACCCATCCTAGTACTACTCTCGCCCAAGCACGCTTAACTTCGGAGTTCTGATGGGATCCGGTGCGTTAGTGCTGGTATGATCGCATCCGTCATTCCTAGCACTCTTAATTCTATTAAACCTCATTCCTCCCGACGCCCTACCCTGCACACCACCGCCCTTGCTTCCACGCGCCGTAGTGCTGGTGTGGTCGCATCCTTAACTCTCCCAGCACTCTTAATTCTATTAAAACCTCATTCCCAACGACGCCCTACCCTGCACACCACCGCCCTGGCCGGCGCGCGCGCGCGGCGACGCCCTTCCTCGACTGTCCTAACGACGCCGCTAGTTCCCAAGCAAACGTCGTTTTCGCCAAAATAAAATAATGATGCGCCGAATAGACGACGGAATTTCAGCAAAAAAGGAGGGATGCAACACGAGGACTTCCCAGGGGGTCACCCATCCTAGTACTACTCTCGCCCAAGCACGCTTAACTTCGGAGTTCTGATGGGATCCGGTGCGTTAGTGCTGGTATGATCGCATCCGTCATTCCTAGCACTCTTAATTCTATTAAACCTCATTCCTCCCGACGCCCTACCCTGCACACCACCGCCCTTGCCTCCACGCGCCGTAGTGCTGGTGTGGTCGCATCCTTAACTCTCCCAGCACTCTTAATTCTATTAAAACCTCATTCCCAACGACGCCCTACCCTGCACACCACCGCCCTGGCCGGCGCGCGCGCGCGGCGACGCCCTTCCTCGACTGTCCTAACGACGCCGCTCGACTGTCCTAACGACGCCGCTAGTTCCCAAGCAAACGTCGTTTTCGCCAAAATAAAATAATGATGCGCCGAATAGACGACGGAATTTCAGCAAAAAAGGAGGGATGCAACACGAGGACTTCCCAGGGGGTCACCCATCCTAGTACTACTCTCGCCCAAGCACGCTTAACTTCGGAGTTCTGATGGGATCCGGTGCGTTAGTGCTGGTATGATCGCATCCGTCATTCCTAGCACTCTTAATTCTATTAAACCTCATTCCTCCCGACGCCCTACCCTGCACACCACCGCCCTTGCCTCCACGCGCCGTAGTGCTGGTGTGGTCGCATCCTTAACTCTCCCAGCACTCTTAATTCTATTAAAACCTCATTCCCAACGACGCCCTACCCTGCACACCACCGCCCTGGCCGGCGCGCGCGCGCGGCGACGCCCTTCCTCGACTGTCCTAACGACGCCGCTCGACTGTCCTAACGACGCCGCTAGTTCCCAAGCAAACGTCGTTTTCGCCAAAATAAAATAATGATGCGCCGAATAGACGACGGAATTTCAGCAAAAAAGGAGGGATGCAACACGAGGACTTCCCAGGGGGTCACCCATCCTAGTACTACTCTCGCCCAAGCACGCTTAACTTCGGAGTTCTGATGGGATCCGGTGCGTTAGTGCTGGTATGATCGCATCCGTCATTCCTAGCACTCTTAATTCTATTAAACCTCATTCCTCCCGACGCCCTACCCTGCACACCACCGCCCTTGCCTCCACGCGCCGTAGTGCTGGTGTGGTCGCATCCTTAACTCTCCCAGCACTCTTAATTCTATTAAAACCTCATTCCCAACGACGCCCTACCCTGCACACCACCGCCCTGGCCGGCGCGCGCGCGCGGCGACGCCCTTCCTCGACCGTCCTAACGACGCCGCTCGACTGTCCTAACGACGCCGCTAGTTCCCAAGCAAACGTCGTTTTCGCCAAAATAAAATAATGATGCGCCGAATAGACGACGGAATTTCAGCAAAAAAGGAGGGATGCAACACGAGGACTTCCCAGGGGGTCACCCATCCTAGTACTACTCTCGCCCAAGCACGCTTAACTTCGGAGTTCTGATGGGATCCGGTGCGTTAGTGCTGGTATGATCGCATCCGTCATTCCTAGCACTCTTAATTCTATTAAACCTCATTCCTCCCGACACCCTACCCTGCACACCACCGCCCTTGCCTCCACGCGTCGTAGTGCTGGTGTGGTCGCATCCTTAACTCTCCCAGCACTCTTAATTCTATTAAAACCTCATTCCCAACGACGCCCTACCCTGCACACCACCGCCCTGGCCGGCGCGCGCGCGCGGCGACGCCCTTCCTCGACCGTCCTAACGACGCCGCTCGACTGTCCTAACGACGCCGCTAGTTCCCAAGCAAACGTCGTTTTCGCCAAAATAAAATAATGATGCGCCGAATAGACGACGGAATTTCAGCAAAAAAGGAGGGATGCAACACGAGGACTTCCCAGGGGGTCACCCATCCTAGTACTACTCTCGCCCAAGCACGCTTAACTTCGGAGTTCTGATGGGATCCGGTGCGTTAGTGCTGGTATGATCGCATCCGTCATTCCTAGCACTCTTAATTCTATTAAACCTCATTCCTCCCGACGCCCTACCCTGCACACCACCGCCCTTGCCTCCACGCGCCGTAGTGCTGGTGTGGTCGCATCCTTAACTCTCCCAGCACTCTTAATTCTATTAAAACCTCATTCCCGACGACGCCCTACCCTGCACACCACCGCCCTGGCCGGCGCGCGCGCGGCGACGCCCTTCCTCGACCGTCCTAACGACGCCGCTCGACTGTCCTAACGACGCCGCTAGTTCCCAAGCAAACGTCGTTTTCGCCAAAATAAAATAATGATGCGCCGAATAGACGACGGAATTTCAGCAAAAAAGGAGGGATGCAACACGAGGACTTCCCAGGGGGTCACCCATCCTAGTACTACTCTCGCCCAAGCACGCTTAACTTCGGAGTTCTGATGGGATCCGGTGCGTTAGTGCTGGTATGATCGCATCCGTCAATCCTAGCACTCTTAATTCTATTAAACCTCATTCCTCCCGACGCCCTACCCTGCACACCACCGCCCTTGCCTCCACGCGTCGTAGTGCTGGTGTGGTCGCATCCTTAACTCTCCCAGCACTCTTAATTCTATTAAAACCTCATTCCCAACGACGCCCTACCCTGCACACCACCGCCCTGGCCGGCGCGCGCGCGCGGCGACGCCCTTCCTCGACCGTCCTAACGACGCCGCTCGACTGTCCTAACGACGCCGCTAGTTCCCAAGCAAACGTCGTTTTCGCCAAAATAAAATAATGATGCGCCGAATAGACGACGGAATTTCAGCAAAAAAGGAGGGATGCAACACGAGGACTTCCCAGGGGGTCACCCATCCTAGTACTACGCTCGCCCAAGCACGCTTAACTTCGGAGTTCTGATGGGATCCGGTGCGTTAGTGCTGGTATGATCGCATCCGTCATTCCTAGCACTCTTAATTCTATTAAACCTCATTCCTCCCGACGCCCTACCCTGCACACCACCGCCCTTGCCTCCACGCGCCGTAGTGCTGGTGTGGTCGCATCCTTAACTCTCCCAGCACTCTTAATTCTATTAAAACCTCATTCCCAACGACGCCCTACCCTGCACACCACCGCCCTGGCCGGCGCGCGCGCGGCGACGCCCTTCCTCGACTGTCCTAACGACGCCGCTCGACTGTCCTAACGACGCCGCTAGTTCCCAAGCAAACGTCGTTTTCGCCAAAATAAAATAATGATGCGCCGAATAGACGACGGAATTTCAGCAAAAAAGGAGGGATGCAACACGAGGACTTCCCAGGGGGTCACCCATCCTAGTACTACTCTCGCCCAAGCACGCTTAACTTCGGAGTTCTGATGGGATCCGGTGCGTTAGTGCTGGTATGATCGCATCCGTCATTCCTAGCACTCTTAATTCTGTTAAACCTCATTCCTCCCGACGCCCTACCCTGCACACCACCGCCCTTGCCTCCACGCGCCGTAGTGCTGGTGTGGTCGCATCCTTAACTCTCCCAGCACTCTTAATTCTATTAAAACCTCATTCCCAACGACGCCCTACCCTGCACACCACCGCCCTGGCCGGCGCGCGCGCGCGGCGACGCCCTTCCTCGACCGTCCTAACGACGCCGCTCGACTGTCCTAACGACGCCGCTAGTTCCCAAGCAAACGTCGTTTTCGCCAAAATAAAATAATGATGCGCCGAATAGACGACGGAATTTCAGCAAAAAAGGAGGGATGCAACACGAGGACTTCCCAGGGGGTCACCCATCCTAGTACTACTCTCGCCCAAGCACGCTTAACTTCGGAGTTCTGATGGGATCCGGTGCGTTAGTGCTGGTATGATCGCATCTGTCATTCCTAGCACTCTTAATTCTATTAAACCTCATTCCTCCCGACGCCCTACCCTGCACACCACCGCCCTTGCCTCCACACGCCGTAGTGCTGGTGTGGTCGCATCCTTAACTCTCCCAGCACTCTTAATTCTATTAAAACCTCATTCCCAACGACGCCCTACCCTGCACACCACCGCCCTGGCCGGCGCGCGCGCGCGGCGACGCCCTTCCTCGACCGTCCTAACGACGCCGCTCGACTGTCCTAACGACGCCGCTAGTTCCCAAGCAAACGTCGTTTTCGCCAAAATAAAATAATGATGCGCCGAATAGACGACGGAATTTCAGCAAAAAAGGAGGGATGCAACACGAGGACTTCCCAGGGGGTCACCCATCCTAGTACTACTCTCGCCCAAGCACGCTTAACTTCGGAGTTCTGATGGGATCCGGTGCGTTAGTGCTGGTATGATCGCATCCGTCATTCCTAGCACTCTTAATTCTATTAAACCTCATTCCTCCCGACGCCCTACCCTGCACACCACCGCCCTTGCTTCCACGCGCCGTAGTGCTGGTGTGGTCGCATCCTTAACTCTCCCAGCACTCTTAATTCTATTAAAACCTCATTCCCAACGACGCCCTACCCTGCACACCACCGCCCTGGCCGGCGCGCGCGCGCGGCGACGCCCTTCCTCGACTGTCCTAACGACGCCGCTAGTTCCCAAGCAAACGTCGTTTTCGCCAAAATAAAATAATGATGCGCCGAATAGACGACGGAATTTCAGCAAAAAAGGAGGGATGCAACACGAGGACTTCCCAGGGGGTCACCCATCCTAGTACTACTCTCGCCCAAGCACGCTTAACTTCGGAGTTCTGATGGGATCCGGTGCGTTAGTGCTGGTATGATCGCATCCGTCATTCCTAGCACTCTTAATTCTATTAAACCTCATTCCTCCCGACGCCCTACCCTGCACACCACCGCCCTTGCCTCCACGCGCCGTAGTGCTGGTGTGGTCGCATCCTTAACTCTCCCAGCACTCTTAATTCTATTAAAACCTCATTCCCAACGACGCCCTACCCTGCACACCACCGCCCTGGCCGGCGCGCGCGCGCGCGGCGACGCCCTTCCTCGACTGTCCTAACGACGCCGCTCGACTGTCCTAACGACGCCGCTAGTTCCCAAGCAAACGTCGTTTTCGCCAAAATAAAATAATGATGCGCCGAATAGACGACGGAATTTCAGCAAAAAAGGAGGGATGCAACACGAGGACTTCCCAGGGGGTCACCCATCCTAGTACTACTCTCGCCCAAGCACGCTTAACTTCGGAGTTCTGATGGGATCCGGTGCGTTAGTGCTGGTATGATCGCATCCGTCATTCCTAGCACTCTTAATTCTATTAAACCTCATTCCTCCCGACGCCCTACCCTGCACACCACCGCCCTTGCCTCCACGCGCCGTAGTGCTGGTGTGGTCGCATCCTTAACTCTCCCAGCACTCTTAATTCTATTAAAACCTCATTCCCAACGACGCCCTACCCTGCACACCACCGCCCTGGCCGGCGCGCGCGCGCGGCGACGCCCTTCCTCGACTGTCCTAACGACGCCGCTCGACTGTCCTAACGACGCCGCTAGTTCCCAAGCAAACGTCGTTTTCGCCAAAATAAAATAATGATGCGCCGAATAGACGACGGAATTTCAGCAAAAAAGGAGGGATGCAACACGAGGACTTCCCAGGGGGTCACCCATCCTAGTACTACTCTCGCCCAAGCACGCTTAACTTCGGAGTTCTGATGGGATCCGGTGCGTTAGTGCTGGTATGATCGCATCCGTCATTCCTAGCACTCTTAATTCTATTAAACCTCATTCCTCCCGACGCCCTACCCTGCACACCACCGCCCTTGCCTCCACGCGCCGTAGTGCTGGTGTGGTCGCATCCTTAACTCTCCCAGCACTCTTAATTCTATTAAAACCTCATTCCCAACGACGCCCTACCCTGCACACCACCGCCCTGGCCGGCGCGCGCGCGCGGCGACGCCCTTCCTCGACCGTCCTAACGACGCCGCTCGACTGTCCTAACGACGCCGCTAGTTCCCAAGCAAACGTCGTTTTCGCCAAAATAAAATAATGATGCGCCGAATAGACGACGGAATTTCAGCAAAAAAGGAGGGATGCAACACGAGGACTTCCCAGGGGGTCACCCATCCTAGTACTACTCTCGCCCAAGCACGCTTAACTTCGGAGTTCTGATGGGATCCGGTGCGTTAGTGCTGGTATGATCGCATCCGTCATTCCTAGCACTCTTAATTCTATTAAACCTCATTCCTCCCGACACCCTACCCTGCACACCACCGCCCTTGCCTCCACGCGTCGTAGTGCTGGTGTGGTCGCATCCTTAACTCTCCCAGCACTCTTAATTCTATTAAAACCTCATTCCCAACGACGCCCTACCCTGCACACCACCGCCCTGGCCGGCGCGCGCGCGCGGCGACGCCCTTCCTCGACCGTCCTAACGACGCCGCTCGACTGTCCTAACGACGCCGCTAGTTCCCAAGCAAACGTCGTTTTCGCCAAAATAAAATAATGATGCGCCGAATAGACGACGGAATTTCAGCAAAAAAGGAGGGATGCAACACGAGGACTTCCCAGGGGGTCACCCATCCTAGTACTACTCTCGCCCAAGCACGCTTAACTTCGGAGTTCTGATGGGATCCGGTGCGTTAGTGCTGGTATGATCGCATCCGTCATTCCTAGCACTCTTAATTCTATTAAACCTCATTCCTCCCGACGCCCTACCCTGCACACCACCGCCCTTGCCTCCACGCGCCGTAGTGCTGGTGTGGTCGCATCCTTAACTCTCCCAGCACTCTTAATTCTATTAAAACCTCATTCCCAACGACGCCCTACCCTGCACACCACCGCCCTGGCCGGCGCGCGCGCGGCGACGCCCTTCCTCGACCGTCCTAACGACGCCGCTCGACTGTCCTAACGACGCCGCTAGTTCCCAAGCAAACGTCGTTTTCGCCAAAATAAAATAATGATGCGCCGAATAGACGACGGAATTTCAGCAAAAAAGGAGGGATGCAACACGAGGACTTCCCAGGGGGTCACCCATCCTAGTACTACTCTCGCCCAAGCACGCTTAACTTCGGAGTTCTGATGGGATCCGGTGCGTTAGTGCTGGTATGATCGCATTCGTCATTCCTAGCACTCTTAATTCTATTAAACCTCATTCCTCCCGACGCCCTACCCTGCACACCACCGCCCTTGCCTCCACGCGTCGTAGTGCTGGTGTGGTCGCATCCTTAACTCTCCCAGCACTCTTAATTCTATTAAAACCTCATTCCCAACGACGCCCTACCCTGCACACCACCGCCCTGGCCGGCGCGCGCGCGCGGCGACGCCCTTCCTCGACCGTCCTAACGACGCCGCTCGACTGTCCTAACGACGCCGCTAGTTCCCAAGCAAACGTCGTTTTCGCCAAAATAAAATAATGATGCGCCGAATAGACGACGGAATTTCAGCAAAAAAGGAGGGATGCAACACGAGGACTTCCCAGGGGGTCACCCATCCTAGTACTACGCTCGCCCAAGCATGCTTAACTTCGGAGTTCTGATGGGATCCGGTGCGTTAGTGCTGGTATGATCGCATCCGTCATTCCTAGCACTCTTAATTCTATTAAACCTCATTCCTCCCGACGCCCTACCCTGCACACCACCGCCCTTGCCTCCACGCGCCGTAGTGCTGGTGTGGTCGCATCCTTAACTCTCCCAGCACTCTTAATTCTATTAAAACCTCATTCCCAACGACGCCCTACCCTGCACACCACCGCCCTGGCCGGCGCGCGCGCGGCGACGCCCTTCCTCGACTGTCCTAACGACGCCGCTCGACTGTCCTAACGACGCCGCTAGTTCCCAAGCAAACGTCGTTTTCGCCAAAATAAAATAATGATGCGCCGAATAGACGACGGAATTTCAGCAAAAAAGGAGGGATGCAACACGAGGACTTCCCAGGGGGTCACCCATCCTAGTACTACTCTCGCCCAAGCACGCTTAACTTCGGAGTTCTGATGGGATCCGGTGCGTTAGTGCTGGTATGATCGCATCCGTCATTCCTAGCACTCTTAATTCTGTTAAACCTCATTCCTCCCGACGCCCTACCCTGCACACCACCGCCCTTGCCTCCACGCGCCGTAGTGCTGGTGTGGTCGCATCCTTAACTCTCCCAGCACTCTTAATTCTATTAAAACCTCATTCCCAACGACGCCCTACCCTGCACACCACCGCCCTGGCCGGCGCGCGCGCGCGGCGACGCCCTTCCTCGACCGTCCTAACGACGCCGCTCGACTGTCCTAACGACGCCGCTAGTTCCCAAGCAAACGTCGTTTTCGCCAAAATAAAATAATGATGCGCCGAATAGACGACGGAATTTCAGCAAAAAAGGAGGGATGCAACACGAGGACTTCCCAGGGGGTCACCCATCCTAGTACTACTCTCGCCCAAGCACGCTTAACTTCGGAGTTCTGATGGGATCCGGTGCGTTAGTGCTGGTATGATCGCATCCGTCATTCCTAGCACTCTTAATTCTATTAAACCTCATTCCTCCCGACGCCCTACCCTGCACACCACCGCCCTTGCCTCCACACGCCGTAGTGCTGGTGTGGTCGCATCCTTAACTCTCCCAGCACTCTTAATTCTATTAAAACCTCATTCCCAACGACGCCCTACCCTGCACACCACCGCCCTGGCCGGCGCGCGCGCGGCGACGCCCTTCCTCGACTGTCCTAACGACGCCGCTCGACTGTCCTAACGACGCCGCTAGTTCCCAAGCAAACGTCGTTTTCGCCAAAATAAAATAATGATGCGCCGAATAGACGACGGAATTTCAGCAAAAAAGGAGGGATGCAACACGAGGACTTCCCAGGGGGTTACCATCCTAGTACTACTCTCGCCCAAGCACGCTTAACTTCGGAGTTCTGATGGGATCCGGTGCGTTAGTGCTGGTATGATCGCATCCGTCATTCCTAGCACTCTTAATTCTATTAAACCTCATTCCTCCCGACGCCCTACCCTGCACACCACCGCCCTTGCCTCCACGCGCCGTAGTGCTGGTGTGGTCGCATCCTTAACTCTCCCAGCACTCTTAATTCTATTAAAACCTCATTCCCAACGACGCCCTACCCTGCACACCACCGCCCTGGCCGGCGCGCGCGCGCGGCGACGCCCTTCCTCGACTGTCCTAACGACGCCGCTCGACTGTCCTAACGACGCCGCTAGTTCCCAAGCAAACGTCGTTTTCGCCAAAATAAAATAATGATGCGCCGAATAGACGACGGAATTTCAGCAAAAAAGGAGGGATGCAACACGAGGACTTCCCAGGGGGTTACCATCCTAGTACTACTCTCGCCCAAGCACGCTTAACTTCGGAGTTCTGATGGGATCCGGTGCGTTAGTGCTGGTATGATCGCATCCGTCATTCCTAGCACTCTTAATTCTATTAAACCTCATTCCTCCCGACGCCCTACCCTGCACACCACCGCCCTTGCCTCCACGCGCCGTAGTGCTGGTGTGGTCGCATCCTTAACTCTCCCAGCACTCTTAATTCTATTAAAACCTCATTCCCAACGACGCCCTACCCTGCACACCACCGCCCTGGCCGGCGCGCGCGCGCGGCGACGCCCTTCCTCGACTGTCCTAACGACGCCGCTCGACTGTCCTAACGACGCCGCTAGTTCCCAAGCAAACGTCGTTTTCGCCAAAATAAAATAATGATGCGCCGAATAGACGACGGAATTTCAGCAAAAAAGGAGGGATGCAACACGAGGACTTCCCAGGGGGTCACCCATCCTAGTACTACTCTCGCCCAAGCACGCTTAACTTCGGAGTTCTGATGGGATCCGGTGCGTTAGTGCTGGTATGATCGCATCCGTCATTCCTAGCACTCTTAATTCTATTAAACCTCATTCCTCCCGCCGCCCTACCCTGCACACCACCGCCCTTGCCTCCACGCGCCGTAGTGCTGGTGTGGTCGCATCCTTAACTCTCCCAGCACTCTTAATTCTATTAAAACCTTATTCCCAACGACGCCCTACCCTGCACACCACCGCCCTGGCCGGCGCGCGCGCGCGGCGACGCCCTTCCTCGACTGTCCTAACGACGCCGCTCGACTGTCCTAACGACGCCGCTAGTTCCCAAGCAAACGTCGTTTTCGCCAAAATAAAATAATGATGCGCCGAATAGACGACGGAATTTCAGCAAAAAAGGAGGGATGCAACACGAGGACTTCCCAGGGGGTCACCCATCCTAGTACTACTCTCGCCCAAGCACGCTTAACTTCGGAGTTCTGATGGGATCCGGTGCGTTAGTGCTGGTATGATCGCATCCGTCATTCCTAGCACTCCTAATTCTATTAAACCTCCTTCCTCCCGACGCCCTACCCTGCACACCACCGCCCTTGCCTCCACGCGCCGTAGTGCTGGTGTGGTCGCATCCTTAACTCTCCCAGCACTCTTAATTCTATTAAAACCTCATTCCCAACGACGCCCTACCCTGCACACCACCGCCCTGGCCGGCGCGCGCGCGCGGCGACGCCCTTCCTCGACTGTCCTAACGACGCCGCTCGACTGTCCTAACGACGCCGCTAGTTCCCAAGCAAACGTCGTTTTCGCCAAAATAAAATAATGATGCGCCGAATAGACGACGGAATTTCAGCAAAAAAGGAGGGATGCAACACGAGGACTTCCCAGGGGGTCACCCATCCTAGTACTACTCTCGCCCAAGCACGCTTAACTTCGGAGTTCTGATGGGATCCGGTGCGTTAGTGCTGGTATGATCGCATCCGTCATTCCTAGCACTCTTAATTCTATTAAACCTCATTCCTCCCGACGCCCTACCCTGCACACCACCGCCCTTGCCTCCACGCGCCGTAGTGCTGGTGTGGTCGCATCCTTAACTCTCCCAGCACTCTTAATTCTATTAAAACCTCATTCCCAACGACGCCCTACCCTGCACACCACCGCCCTGGCCGGCGCGCGCGCGCGGCGACGCCCTTCCTCGACTGTCCTAACGACGCCGCTAGTTCCCAAGCAAACGTCGTTTTCGCCAAAATAAAATAATGATGCGCCGAATAGACGACGGAATTTCAGCAAAAAAGGAGGGATGCAACACGAGGACTTCCCAGGGGGTCACCCATCCTAGTACTACTCTCGCCCAAGCACGCTTAACTTCGGAGTTCTGATGGGATCCGGTGCGTTAGTGCTGGTATGATCGCATCCGTCTTTCCTAGCACTCTTAATTCTATTAAACCTCATTCCTCCCGACGCCCTACCCTGCACACCACCGCCCTTGCCTCCACGCGCCGTAGTGCTGGTGTGGTCGCATCCTTAACTCTCCCAGCACTCTTAATTCTATTAAAACCTCATTCCCAACGACGCCCTACCCTGCACACCACCGCCCTGGCCGGCGCGCGCGCGCGGCGACGCCCTTCCTCGACTGTCCTAACGACGCCGCTCGACTGTCCTAACGACGCCGCTAGTTCCCAAGCAAACGTCGTTTTCGCCAAAATAAAATAATGATGCGCCGAATAGACGACGGAATTTCAGCAAAAAAGGAGGGATGCAACACGAGGACTTCCCAGGGGGTCACCCATCCTAGTACTACTCTCGCCCAAGCACGCTTAACTTCGGAGTTCTGATGGGATCCGGTGCGTTAGTGCTGGTATGATCGCATCCGTCATTCCTAGCACTCTTAATTCTATTAAACCTCATTCCTCCCGACGCCCTACCCTGCACACCACCGCCCTTGCCTCCACGCGCCGTAGTGCTGGTGTGGTCGCATCCTTAACTCTCCCAGCACTCTTAATTCTATTAAAACCTCATTCCCAACGACGCCCTACCCTGCACACCACCGCCCTGGCCGGCGCGCGCGCGCGGCGACGCCCTTCCTCGACTGTCCTAACGACGCCGCTCGACTGTCCTAACGACGCCGCTAGTTCCCAAGCAAACGTCGTTTTCGCCAAAATAAAATAATGATGCGCCGAATAGACGACGGAATTTCAGCAAAAAAGGAGGGATGCAACACGAGGACTTCCCAGGGGGTCACCCATCCTAGTACTACTCTCGCCCAAGCACGCTTAACTTCGGAGTTCTGATGGGATCCGGTGCGTTAGTGCTGGTATGATCGCATCCGTCATTCCTAGCACTCTTAATTCTATTAAACCTCATTCCTCCCGACGCCCTACCCTGCACACCACCGCCCTTGCCTCCACGCGCCGTAGTGCTGGTGTGGTCGCATCCTTAACTCTCCCAGCACTCTTAATTCTATTAAAACCTCATTCCCAACGACGCCCTACCCTGCACACCACCGCCCTGGCCGGCGCGCGCGCGCGGCGACGCCCTTCCTCGACTGTCCTAACGACGCCGCTCGACTGTCCTAACGACGCCGCTAGTTCCCAAGCAAACGTCGTTTTCGCCAAAATAAAATAATGATGCGCCGAATAGACGACGGAATTTCAGCAAAAAAGGAGGGGATGCAACACGAGGACTTCCCAGGGGGTCACCCATCCTAGTACTACTCTCGCCCAAGCACGCTTAACTTCGGAGTTCTGATGGGATCCGGTGCGTTAGTGCTGGTATGATCGCATCCGTCATTCCTAGCACTCTTAATTCTATTAAACCTCATTCCTCCCGACGCCCTACCCTGCACACCACCGCCCTTGCCTCCACGCGCCGTAGTGCTGGTGTGGTCGCATCCTTAACTCTCCCAGCACTCTTAATTCTATTAAAACCTCATTCCCAACGACGCCCTACCCTGCACACCACCGCCCTGGCCGGCGCGCGCGCGCGGCGACGCCCTTCCTCGACTGTCCTAACGACGCCGCTCGACTGTCCTAACGACGCCGCTAGTTCCCAAGCAAACGTCGTTTTCGCCAAAATAAAATAATGATGCGCCGAATAGACGACGGAATTTCAGCAAAAAAGGAGGGATGCAACACGAGGACTTCCCAGGGGGTCACCCATCCTAGTACTACTCTCGCCCAAGCACGCTTAACTTCGGAGTTCTGATGGGATCCGGTGCGTTAGTGCTGGTATGATCGCATCCGTCATTCCTAGCACTCTTAATTCTATTAAACCTCATTCCTCCCGACGCCCTACCCTGCACACCACCGCCCTTGCCTCCACGCGCCGTAGTGCTGGTGTGGTCGCATCCTTAACTCTCCCAGCACTCTTAATTCTATTAAAACCTCATTCCCAACGACGCCCTACCCTGCACACCACCGCCCTGGCCGGCGCGCGCGCGCGGCGACGCCCTTCCTCGACTGTCCTAACGACGCCGCTCGACTGTCCTAACGACGCCGCTAGTTCCCAAGCAAACGTCGTTTTCGCCAAAATAAAATAATGATGCGCCGAATAGACGACGGAATTTCAGCAAAAAAGGAGGGGATGCAACACGAGGACTTCCCAGGGGGTCACCCATCCTAGTACTACTCTCGCCCAAGCACGCTTAACTTCGGAGTTCTGATGGGATCCGGTGCGTTAGTGCTGGTATGATCGCATCCGTCATTCCTAGCACTCTTAATTCTATTAAACCTCATTCCTCCCGACGCCCTACCCTGCACACCACCGCCCTTGCCTCCACGCGCCGTAGTGCTGGTGTGGTCGCATCCTTAACTCTCCCAGCACTCTTAATTCTATTAAAACCTCATTCCCAACGACGCCCTACCCTGCACACCACCGCCCTGGCCGGCGCGCGCGCGCGGCGACGCCCTTCCTCGACTGTCCTAACGACGCCGCTCGACTGTCCTAACGACGCCGCTAGTTCCCAAGCAAACGTCGTTTTCGCCAAAATAAAATAATGATGCGCCGAATAGACGACGGAATTTCAGCAAAAAAGGAGGGATGCAACACGAGGACTTCCCAGGGGGTCACCCATCCTAGTACTACTCTCGCCCAAGCACGCTTAACTTCGGAGTTCTGATGGGATCCGGTGCGTTAGTGCTGGTATGATCGCATCCGTCATTCCTAGCACTCTTAATTCTATTAAACCTCATTCCTCCCGACGCCCTACCCTGCACACCACCGCCCTTGCCTCCACGCGCCGTAGTGCTGGTGTGGTCGCATCCTTAACTCTCCCAGCACTCTTAATTCTATTAAAACCTCATTCCCAACGACGCCCTACCCTGCACACCACCGCCCTGGCCGGCGCGCGCGCGCGGCGACGCCCTTCCTCGACTGTCCTAACGACGCCGCTCGACTGTCCTAACGACGCCGCTAGTTCCCAAGCAAACGTCGTTTTCGCCAAAATAAAATAATGATGCGCCGAATAGACGACGGAATTTCAGCAAAAAAGGAGGGGATGCAACACGAGGACTTCCCAGGGGGTCACCCATCCTAGTACTACTCTCGCCCAAGCACGCTTAACTTCGGAGTTCTGATGGGATCCGGTGCGTTAGTGCTGGTATGATCGCATCCGTCATTCCTAGCACTCTTAATTCTATTAAACCTCATTCCTCCCGACGCCCTACCCTGCACACCACCGCCCTTGCCTCCACGCGCCGTAGTGCTGGTGTGGTCGCATCCTTAACTCTCCCAGCACTCTTAATTCTATTAAAACCTCATTCCCAACGACGCCCTACCCTGCACACCACCGCCCTGGCCGGCGCGCGCGCGCGGCGACGCCCTTCCTCGACTGTCCTAACGACGCCGCTCGACTGTCCTAACGACGCCGCTAGTTCCCAAGCAAACGTCGTTTTCGCCAAAATAAAATAATGATGCGCCGAATAGACGACGGAATTTCAGCAAAAAAGGAGGGGATGCAACACGAGGACTTCCCAGGGGGTCACCCATCCTAGTACTACTCTCGCCCAAGCACGCTTAACTTCGGAGTTCTGATGGGATCCGGTGCGTTAGTGCTGGTATGATCGCATCCGTCATTCCTAGCACTCTTAATTCTATTAAACCTCATTCCTCCCGACGCCCTACCCTGCACACCACCGCCCTTGCCTCCACGCGCCGTAGTGCTGGTGTGGTCGCATCCTTAACTCTCCCAGCACTCTTAATTCTATTAAAACCTCATTCCCAACGACGCCCTACCCTGCACACCACCGCCCTGGCCGGCGCGCGCGCGCGGCGACGCCCTTCCTCGACTGTCCTAACGACGCCGCTCGACTGTCCTAACGACGCCGCTAGTTCCCAAGCAAACGTCGTTTTCGCCAAAATAAAATAATGATGCGCCGAATAGACGACGGAATTTCAGCAAAAAAGGAGGGATGCAACACGAGGACTTCCCAGGGGGTCACCCATCCTAGTACTACTCTCGCCCAAGCACGCTTAACTTCGGAGTTCTGATGGGATCCGGTGCGTTAGTGCTGGTATGATCGCATCCGTCATTCCTAGCACTCTTAATTCTATTAAACCTCATTCCTCCCGACGCCCTACCCTGCACACCACCGCCCTTGCCTCCACGCGCCGTAGTGCTGGTGTGGTCGCATCCTTAACTCTCCCAGCACTCTTAATTCTATTAAAACCTCATTCCCAACGACGCCCTACCCTGCACACCACCGCCCTGGCCGGCGCGCGCGCGCGGCGACGCCCTTCCTCGACTGTCCTAACGACGCCGCTCGACTGTCCTAACGACGCCGCTAGTTCCCAAGCAAACGTCGTTTTCGCCAAAATAAAATAATGATGCGCCGAATAGACGACGGAATTTCAGCAAAAAAGGAGGGGATGCAACACGAGGACTTCCCAGGGGGTCACCCATCCTAGTACTACTCTCGCCCAAGCACGCTTAACTTCGGAGTTCTGATGGGATCCGGTGCGTTAGTGCTGGTGTGATCGCATCCGTCATTCCTAGCACTCTTAATTCTATTAAACCTCATTCCTCCCGACGCCCTACCCTGCACACCACCGCCCTTGCCTCCACGCGCCGTAGTGCTGGTGTGGTCGCATCCTTAACTCTCCCAGCACTCTTAATTCTATTAAAACCTCATTCCCAACGACGCCCTACCCTGCACACCACCGCCCTGGCCGGCGCGCGCGCGCGGCGACGCCCTTCCTCGACTGTCCTAACGACGCCGCTCGACTGTCCTAACGACGCCGCTAGTTCCCAAGCAAACGTCGTTTTCGCCAAAATAAAATAATGATGCGCCGAATAGACGACGGAATTTCAGCAAAAAAGGAGGGGATGCAACACGAGGACTTCCCAGGGGGTCACCCATCCTAGTACTACTCTCGCCCAAGCACGCTTAACTTCGGAGTTCTGATGGGATCCGGTGCGTTAGTGCTGGTGTGATCGCATCCGTCATTCCTAGCACTCTTAATTCTATTAAATCTCATTCCTCCCGACGCCCTACCCTGCACACCACCGCCCTTGCCTCCACGCGCCGTAGTGCTGGTGTGGTCGCATCCTTAACTCTCCCAGCACTCTTAATTCTATTAAAACCTCATTCCCAACGACGCCCTACCCTGCACACCACCGCCCTGGCCGGCGCGCGCGCGCGGCGACGCCCTTCCTCGACTGTCCTAACGACGCCGCTCGATTGTCCTAACGACGCCGCTAGTTCCCAAGCAAACGTCGTTTTCGCCAGAATAAAATAATGATGCGCCGAATAGACGACGGAATTTCAGCAAAAAAGGAGGGGATGCAACACGAGGACTTCCCAGGGGGTCACCCATCCTAGTACTACTCTCGCCCAAGCACGCTTAACTTCGGAGTTCTGATGGGATCCGGTGCGTTAGTGCTGGTATGATCGCATCCGTCATTCCTAGCACTCTTAATTCTATTAAACCTCATTCCTCCCGACGCCCTACCCTGCACACCACCGCCCTTGCCTCCACGCGCCGTAGTGCTGGTGTGGTCGCATCCTTAACTCTCCCAGCACTCTTAATTCTATTAAAACCTCATTCCCAACGACGCCCTACCCTGCACACCACCGCCCTGGCCGGCGCGCGCGCGCGGCGACGCCCTTCCTCGACTGTCCTAACGACGCCGCTCGATTGTCCTAACGACGCCGCTAGTTCCCAAGCAAACGTCGTTTTCGCCAAAATAAAATAATGATGCGCCGAATAGACGACGGAATTTCAGCAAAAAAGGAGGGGATGCAACACGAGGACTTCCCAGGGGGTCACCCATCCTAGTACTACTCTCGCCCAAGCACGCTTAACTTCGGAGTTCTGATGGGATCCGGTGCGTTAGCGCTGGTGTGATCGCATCCGTCATTCCTAGCACTCTTAATTCTATTAAACCTCATTCCTCCCGACGCCCTACCCTGCACACCACCGCCCTTGCCTCCACGCGCCGTAGTGCTGGTGTGGTCGCATCCTTAACTCTCCCAGCACTCTTAATTCTATTAAAACCTCATTCCCAACGACGCCCTACCCTGCACACCACCGCCCTGGCCGGCGCGCGCGCGCGGCGACGCCCTTCCTCGACTGTCCTAACGACGCCGCTCGACTGTCCTAACGACGCCGCTAGTTCCCAAGCAAACGTCGTTTTCGCCAGAATAAAATAATGATGCGCCGAATAGACGACGGAATTTCAGCAAAAAAGGAGGGGATGCAACACGAGGACTTCCCAGGGGGTCACCCATCCTAGTACTACTCTCGCCCAAGCACGCTTAACTTCGGAGTTCTGATGGGATCCGGTGCGTTAGTGCTGGTATGATCGCATCCGTCATTCCTAGCACTCTTAATTCTATTAAACCTCATTCCTCCCGACGCCCTACCCTGCACACCACCGCCCTTGCCTCCACGCGCCGTAGTGCTGGTGTGGTCGCATCCTTAACTCTCCCAGCACTCTTAATTCTATTAAAACCTCATTCCCAACGACGCCCTACCCTGCACACCACCGCCCTGGCCGGCGCGCGCGCGCGGCGACGCCCTTCCTCGACTGTCCTAACGACGCCGCTCGACTGTCCTAACGACGCCGCTAGTTCCCAAGCAAACGTCGTTTTCGCCAAAATAAAATAATGATGCGCCGAATAGACGACGGAATTTCAGCAAAAAAGGAGGGGATGCAACACGAGGACTTCCCAGGGGGTCACCCATCCTAGTACTACTCTCGCCCAAGCACGCTTAACTTCGGAGTTCTGATGGGATCCGGTGCGTTAGTGCTGGTATGATCGCATCCGTCATTCCTAGCACTCTTAATTCTATTAAACCTCATTCCTCCCGACGCCCTACCCTGCACACCACCGCCCTTGCCTCCACGCGCCGTAGTGCTGGTGTGGTCGCATCCTTAACTCTCCCAGCACTCTTAATTCTATTAAAACCTCATTCCCAACGACGCCCTACCCTGCACACCACCGCCCTGGCCGGCGCGCGCGCGCGGCGACGCCCTTCCTCGACTGTCCTAACGACGCCGCTCGACTGTCCTAACGACGCCGCTAGTTCCCAAGCAAACGTCGTTTTCGCCAAAATAAAATAATGATGCGCCGAATAGACGACGGAATTTCAGCAAAAAAGGAGGGGATGCAACACGAGGACTTCCCAGGGGGTCACCCATCCTAGTACTACTCTCGCCCAAGCACGCTTAACTTCGGAGTTCTGATGGGATCCGGTGCGTTAGTGCTGGTATGATCGCATCCGTCATTCCTAGCACTCTTAATTCTATTAAACCTCATTCCTCCCGACGCCCTACCCTGCACACCACCGCCCTTGCCTCCACGCGCCGTAGTGCTGGTGTGGTCGCATCCTTAACTCTCCCAGCACTCTTAATTCTATTAAAACCTCATTCCCAACGACGCCCTACCCTGCACACCACCGCCCTGGCCGGCGCGCGCGCGCGGCGACGCCCTTCCTCGACTGTCCTAACGACGCCGCTCGACTGTCCTAACGACGCCGCTAGTTCCCAAGCAAACGTCGTTTTCGCCAAAATAAAATAATGATGCGCCGAATAGACGACGGAATTTCAGCAAAAAAGGAGGGATGCAACACGAGGACTTCCCAGGGGGTCACCCATCCTAGTACTACTCTCGCCCAAGCACGCTTAACTTCGGAGTTCTGATGGGATCCGGTGCGTTAGTGCTGGTATGATCGCATCCGTCATTCCTAGCACTCTTAATTCTATTAAACCTCATTCCTCCCGACGCCCTACCCTGCACACCACCGCCCTTGCCTCCACGCGCCGTAGTGCTGGTGTGGTCGCATCCTTAACTCTCCCAGCACTCTTAATTCTATTAAAACCTCATTCCCAACGACGCCCTACCCTGCACACCACCGCCCTGGCCGGCGCGCGCGCGCGGCGACGCCCTTCCTCGACTGTCCTAACGACGCCGCTCGACTGTCCTAACGACGCCGCTAGTTCCCAAGCAAACGTCGTTTTCGCCAAAATAAAATAATGATGCGCCGAATAGACGACGGAATTTCAGCAAAAAAGGAGGGGATGCAACACGAGGACTTCCCAGGGGGTCACCCATCCTAGTACTACTCTCGCTTAAGCACGCTTAACTTCGGAGTTCTGATGGGATCCGGTGCGTTAGTGCTGGTATGATCGCATCCGTCATTCCTAGCACTCTTAATTCTATTAAACCTCATTCCTCCCGACGCCCTACCCTGCACACCACCGCCCTTGCCTCCACGCGCCGTAGTGCTGGTGTGGTCGCATCCTTAACTCTCCCAGCACTCTTAATTCTATTAAAACCTCATTCCCAACGACGCCCTACCCTGCACACCACCGCCCTGGCCGGCGCGCGCGCGCGGCGACGCCCTTCCTCGACTGTCCTAACGACGCCGCTCGACTGTCCTAACGACGCCGCTAGTTCCCAAGCAAACGTCGTTTTCGCCAAAATAAAATAATGATGCGCCGAATAGACGACGGAATTTCAGCAAAAAAGGAGGGGATGCAACACGAGGACTTCCCAGGGGGTCACCCATCCTAGTACTACTCTCGCCCAAGCACGCTTAACTTCGGAGTTCTGATGGGATCCGGTGCGTTAGTGCTGGTATGATCGCATCCGTCATTCCTAGCACTCTTAATTCTATTAAACCTCATTCCTCCCGACGCCCTACCCTGCACACCACCGCCCTTGCCTCCACGCGCCGTAGTGCTGGTGTGGTCGCATCCTTAACTCTCCCAGCACTCTTAATTCTATTAAAACCTCATTCCCAACGACGCCCTACCCTGCACACCACCGCCCTGGCCGGCGCGCGCGCGCGGCGACGCCCTTCCTCGACTGTCCTAACGACGCCGCTCGACTGTCCTAACGACGCCGCTAGTTCCCAAGCAAACGTCGTTTTCGCCAAAATAAAATAATGATGCGCCGAATAGACGACGGAATTTCAGCAAAAAAGGAGGGGATGCAACACGAGGACTTCCCAGGGGGTCACCCATCCTAGTACTACTCTCGCCCAAGCACGCTTAACTTCGGAGTTCTGATGGGATCCGGTGCGTTAGTGCTGGTATGATCGCATCCGTCATTCCTAGCACTCTTAATTCTATTAAACCTCATTCCTCCCGACGCCCTACCCTGCACACCACCGCCCTTGCCTCCACGCGCCGTAGTGCTGGTGTGGTCGCATCCTTAACTCTCCCAGCACTCTTAATTCTATTAAAACCTCATTCCCAA
Source organism: Solanum rostratum (assembly GCA_029948455.1). Lineage (NCBI taxonomy): Eukaryota > Viridiplantae > Streptophyta > Magnoliopsida > Solanales > Solanaceae > Solanum > Solanum rostratum. The sequence goes on along the minus strand of JARACL010000118.1, from coordinate 161,532 downwards.
CGACGCCCTACCCTGCACACCACCGCCCTGGCCGGCGCGCGCGCGCGGCGACGCCCTTCCTCGACTGTCCTAACGACGCCGCTCGACTGTCCTAACGACGCCGCTAGTTCCCAAGCAAACGTCGTTTTCGCCAAAATAAAATAATGATGCGCCGAATAGACGACGGAATTTCAGCAAAAAAGGAGGGGATGCAACACGAGGACTTCCCAGGGGGTCACCCATCCTAGTACTACTCTCGCCCAAGCACGCTTAACTTCGGAGTTCTGATGGGATCCGGTGCGTTAGTGCTGGTATGATCGCATCCGTCATTCCTAGCACTCTTAATTCTATTAAACCTCATTCCTCCCGACGCCCTACCCTGCACACCACCGCCCTTGCCTCCACGCGCCGTAGTGCTGGTGTGGTCGCATCCTTAACTCTCTCAGCACTCTTAATTCTATTAAAACCTCATTCCCAACGACGCCCTACCCTGCACACCACCGCCCTGGCCGGCGCGCGCGCGCGGCGACGCCCTTCCTCGACTGTCCTAACGACGCCGCTCGACTGTCCTAACGACGCCGCTAGTTCCCAAGCAAACGTCGTTTTCGCCAAAATAAAATAATGATGCGCCGAATAGACGACGGAATTTCAGCAAAAAAGGAGGGGATGCAACACGAGGACTTCCCAGGGGGTCACCCATCCTAGTACTACTCTCGCCCAAGCACGCTTAACTTCGGAGTTCTGATGGGATCCGGTGCGTTAGTGCTGGTATGATCGCATCCGTCATTCTTAGCACTCTTAATTCTATTAAACCTCATTCCTCCCGACGCCCTACCCTGCACACCACCGCCCTTGCCTCCACGCGCCGTAGTGCTGGTGTGGTCGCATCCTTAACTCTCCCAGCACTCTTAATTCTATTAAAACCTCATTCCCAACGACGCCCTACCCTGCACACCACCGCCCTGGCCGGCGCGCGCGCGCGGCGACGCCCTTCCTCGACTGTCCTAACGACGCCGCTCGACTGTCCTAACGACGCCGCTAGTTCCCAAGCAAACGTCGTTTTCGCCAAAATAAAATAATGATGCGCCGAATAGACGACGGAATTTCAGCAAAAAAGGAGGGATGCAACACGAGGACTTCCCAGGGGGTCACCCATCCTAGTACTACTCTCGCCCAAGCACGCTTAACTTCGGAGTTCTGATGGGATCCGGTGCGTTAGTGCTGGTATGATCGCATCCGTCATTCCTAGCACTCTTAATTCTATTAAACCTCATTCCTCCAGACGCCCTACCCTGCACACCACCGCCCTTGCCTCCACGCGCCGTAGTGCTGGTGTGGTCGCATCCTTAACTCTCCCAGCACTCTTAATTCTATTAAAACCTCATTCCCAACGACGCCCTACCCTGCACACCACCGCCCTGGCCGGCGCGCGCGCGCGGCGACGCCCTTCCTCGACTGTCCTAACGACGCCGCTCGACTGTCCTAACGACGCCGCTAGTTCCCAAGCAAACGTCGTTTTCGCCAAAATAAAATAATGATGCGCCGAATAGACGACGGAATTTCAGCAAAAAAGGAGGGGATGCAACACGAGGACTTCCCAGGGGGTCACCCATCCTAGTACTACTCTCGCCCAAGCACGCTTAACTTCGGAGTTCTGATGGGATCCGGTGCGTTAGTGCTGGTATGATCGCATCCGTCATTCCTAGCACTCTTAATTCTATTAAACCTCATTCCTCCCGACGCCCTACCCTGCACACCACCGCCCTTGCCTCCACGCGCCGTAGTGCTGGTGTGGTCGCATCCTTAACTCTCCCAGCACTCTTAATTCTATTAAAACCTCATTCCCAACGACGCCCTACCCTGCACACCACCGCCCTGGCCGGCGCGCGCGCGCGGCGACGCCCTTCCTCGACTGTCCTAACGACGCCGCTCGACTGTCCTAACGACGCCGCTAGTTCCCAAGCAAACGTCGTTTTCGCCAAAATAAAATAATGATGCGCCGAATAGACGACGGAATTTCAGCAAAAAAGGAGGGATGCAACACGAGGACTTCCCAGGGGGTCACCCATCCTAGTACTACTCTCGCCCAAGCACGCTTAACTTCGGAGTTCTGATGGGATCCGGTGCATTAGTGCTGGTATGATCGCATCCGTCATTCCTAGCACTCTTAATTCTATTAAACCTCATTCCTCCCGACGCCCTACCCTGCACACCACCGCCCTTGCCTCCACGCGCCGTAGTGCTGGTGTGGTCGCATCCTTAACTCTCCCAGCACTCTTAATTCTATTAAAACCTTATTCCCAACGACGCCCTACCCTGCACACCACCGCCCTGGCCGGCGCGCGCGCGCGGCGACGCCCTTCCTCGACTGTCCTAACGACGCCGCTCGACTGTCCTAACGACGCCGCTAGTTCCCAAGCAAACGTCGTTTTCGCCAAAATAAAATAATGATGCGACGAATAGACGACGGAATTTCAGCAAAAAAGGAGGGATGCAACACGAGGACTTCCCAGGGGGTCACCCATCCTAGTACTACTCTCGCCCAAGCACGCTTAACTTCGGAGTTCTGATGGGATCCGGTGCGTTAGTGCTGGTATGATCGCATCCGTCATTCCTAGCACTCCTAATTCTATTAAACCTCATTCCTCCCGACGCCCTACCCTGCACACCACCGCCCTTGCCTCCACGCGCCGTAGTGCTGGTGTGGTCGCATCCTTAACTCTCCCAGCACTCTTAATTCTATTAAAACCTCATTCCCAACGACGCCCTACCCTGCACACCACCGCCCTGGCCGGCGCGCGCGCGCGGCGACGCCCTTCCTCGACTGTCCTAACGACGCCGCTCGACTGTCCTAACGACGCCGCTAGTTCCCAAGCAAACGTCGTTTTCGCCAAAATAAAATAATGATGCGCCGAATAGACGACGGAATTTCAGCAAAAAAGGAGGGATGCAACACGAGGACTTCCCAGGGGGTCACCCATCCTAGTACTACTCTCGCCCAAGCACGCTTAACTTCGGAGTTCTGATGGGATCCGGTGCGTTAGTGCTGGTATGATCGCATCCGTCATTCCTAGCACTCTTAATTCTATTAAACCTCATTCCTCCCGACGCCCTACCCTGCACACCACCGCCCTTGCCTCCACGCGCCGTAGTGCTGGTGTGGTCGCATCCTTAACTCTCCCAGCACTCTTAATTCTATTAAAACCTCATTCCCAACGACGCCCTACCCTGCACACCACCGCCCTGGCCGGCGCGCGCGCGCGGCGACGCCCTTCCTCGACTGTCCTAACGACGCCGCTCGACTGTCCTAACGACGCCGCTAGTTCCCAAGCAAACGTCGTTTTCGCCAAAATAAAATAATGATGCGCCGAATAGACGACGGAATTTCAGCAAAAAAGGAGGGATGCAACACGAGGACTTCCCAGGGGGTTACCATCCTAGTACTACTCTCGCCCAAGCACGCTTAACTTCGGAGTTCTGATGGGATCCGGTGCGTTAGTGCTGGTATGATCGCATCCGTCATTCCTAGCACTCTTAATTCTATTAAACCTCATTCCTCCCGACGCCCTACCCTGCACACCACCGCCCTTGCCTCCACGCGCCGTAGTGCTGGTGTGGTCGCATCCTTAACTCTCCCAGCACTCTTAATTCTATTAAAACCTCATTCCCAACGACGCCCTACCCTGCACACCACCGCCCTGGCCGGCGCGCGCGCGCGGCGACGCCCTTCCTCGACTGTCCTAACGACGCCGCTCGACTGTCCTAACGACGCCGCTAGTTCCCAAGCAAACGTCGTTTTCGCCAAAATAAAATAATGATGCGCCGAATAGACGACGGAATTTCAGCAAAAAAGGAGGGATGCAACACGAGGACTTCCCAGGGGGTCACCCATCCTAGTACTACTCTCGCCCAAGCACGCTTAACTTCGGAGTTCTGATGGGATCCGGTGCATTAGTGCTGGTATGATCGCATCCGTCATTCCTAGCACTCTTAATTCTATTAAACCTCATTCCTCCCGACGCCCTACCCTGCACACCACCGCCCTTGCCTCCACGCGCCGTAGTGCTGGTGTGGTCGCATCCTTAACTCTCCCAGCACTCTTAATTCTATTAAAACCTTATTCCCAACGACGCCCTACCCTGCACACCACCGCCCTGGCCGGCGCGCGCGCGCGGCGACGCCCTTCCTCGACTGTCCTAACGACGCCGCTCGACTGTCCTAACGACGCCGCTAGTTCCCAAGCAAACGTCGTTTTCGCCAAAATAAAATAATGATGCGACGAATAGACGACGGAATTTCAGCAAAAAAGGAGGGATGCAACACGAGGACTTCCCAGGGGGTCACCCATCCTAGTACTACTCTCGCCCAAGCACGCTTAACTTCGGAGTTCTGATGGGATCCGGTGCGTTAGTGCTGGTATGATCGCATCCGTCATTCCTAGCACTCCTAATTCTATTAAACCTCATTCCTCCCGACGCCCTACCCTGCACACCACCGCCCTTGCCTCCACGCGCCGTAGTGCTGGTGTGGTCGCATCCTTAACTCTCCCAGCACTCTTAATTCTATTAAAACCTCATTCCCAACGACGCCCTACCCTGCACACCACCGCCCTGGCCGGCGCGCGCGCGCGGCGACGCCCTTCCTCGACTGTCCTAACGACGCCGCTCGACTGTCCTAACGACGCCGCTAGTTCCCAAGCAAACGTCGTTTTCGCCAAAATAAAATAATGATGCGCCGAATAGACGACGGAATTTCAGCAAAAAAGGAGGGATGCAACACGAGGACTTCCCAGGGGGTCACCCATCCTAGTACTACTCTCGCCCAAGCACGCTTAACTTCGGAGTTCTGATGGGATCCGGTGCGTTAGTGCTGGTATGATCGCATCCGTCATTCCTAGCACTCTTAATTCTATTAAACCTCATTCCTCCCGACGCCCTACCCTGCACACCACCGCCCTTGCCTCCACGCGCCGTAGTGCTGGTGTGGTCGCATCCTTAACTCTCCCAGCACTCTTAATTCTATTAAAACCTCATTCCCAACGACGCCCTACCCTGCACACCACCGCCCTGGCCGGCGCGCGCGCGCGGCGACGCCCTTCCTCGACTGTCCTAACGACGCCGCTCGACTGTCCTAACGACGCCGCTAGTTCCCAAGCAAACGTCGTTTTCGCCAAAATAAAATAATGATGCGCCGAATAGACGACGGAATTTCAGCAAAAAAGGAGGGATGCAACACGAGGACTTCCCAGGGGGTTACCATCCTAGTACTACTCTCGCCCAAGCACGCTTAACTTCGGAGTTCTGATGGGATCCGGTGCGTTAGTGCTGGTATGATCGCATCCGTCATTCCTAGCACTCTTAATTCTATTAAACCTCATTCCTCCCGACGCCCTACCCTGCACACCACCGCCCTTGCCTCCACGCGCCGTAGTGCTGGTGTGGTCGCATCCTTAACTCTCCCAGCACTCTTAATTCTATTAAAACCTCATTCCCAACGACGCCCTACCCTGCACACCACCGCACTGGCCGGCGCGCGCGCGGCGACGCCCTTCCTCGACCGTCCTAACGACGCCGCTCGACTGTCCTAACGACGCCGCTAGTTCCCAAGCAAACGTCGTTTTCGCCAAAATAAAATAATGATGCGCCGAATAGACGACGGAATTTCAGCAAAAAAGGAGGGATGCAACACGAGGACTTCCCAGGGGGTCACCCATCCTAGTACTACTCTCGCCCAAGCACGCTTAACTTCGGAGTTCTGATGGGATCCGGTGCGTTAGTGCTGGTATGATCGCATCCGTCATTCCTAGCACTCTTAATTCTATTAAACCTCATTCCTCCCGACGCCCTACCCTGCACACCACCGCCCTTGCCTCCACGCGTCGTAGTGCTGGTGTGGTCGCATCCTTAACTCTCCCAGCACTCTTAATTCTATTAAAACCTCATTCCCAACGACGCCCTACCCTGCACACCACCGCCCTGGCCGGCGCGCGCGCGCGGCGACGCCCTTCCTCGACCGCCCTAACGACGCCGCTCGACTGTCCTAACGACGCCGCTAGTTCCCAAGCAAACGTCGTTTTCGCCAAAATAAAATAATGATGCGCCGAATAGACGACGGAATTTCAGCAAAAAAGGAGGGATGCAACACGAGGACTTCCCAGGGGGTCACCCATCCTAGTACTACGCTCGCCCAAGCACGCTTAACTTCGGAGTTCTGATGGGATCCGGTGCGTTAGTGCTGGTATGATCGCATCCGTCATTCCTAGCACTCTTAATTCTATTAAACCTCATTCCTCCCGACGCCCTACCCTGCACACCACCGCCCTTGCCTCCACGCGCCGTAGTGCTGGTGTGGTCGCATCCTTAACTCTCCCAGCACTCTTAATTCTATTAAAACCTCATTCCCAACGACGCCCTACCCTGCACACCACCGCCCTGGCCGGCGCGCGCGCGGCGACGCCCTTCCTCGACTGTCCTAACGACGCCGCTCGACTGTCCTAACGACGCCGCTAGTTCCCAAGCAAACGTCGTTTTCGCCAAAATAAAATAATGATGCGCCGAATAGACGACGGAATTTCAGCAAAAAAGGAGGGATGCAACACGAGGACTTCCCAGGGGGTCACCCATCCTAGTACTACTCTCGCCCAAGCACGCTTAACTTCGGAGTTCTGATGGGATCCGGTGCGTTAGTGCTGGTATGATCGCATCCGTCATTCCTAGCACTCTTAATTCTGTTAAACCTCATTCCTCCCGACGCCCTACCCTGCACACCACCGCCCTTGCCTCCACGCGCCGTAGTGCTGGTGTGGTCGCATCCTTAACTCTCCCAGCACTCTTAATTCTATTAAAACCTCATTCCCAACGACGCCCTACCCTGCACACCACCGCCCTGGCCGGCGCGCGCGCGCGGCGACGCCCTTCCTCGACCGTCCTAACGACGCCGCTCGACTGTCCTAACGACGCCGCTAGTTCCCAAGCAAACGTCGTTTTCGCCAAAATAAAATAATGATGCGCCGAATAGACGACGGAATTTCAGCAAAAAAGGAGGGATGCAACACGAGGACTTCCCAGGGGGTCACCCATCCTAGTACTACTCTCGCCCAAGCACGCTTAACTTCGGAGTTCTGATGGGATCCGGTGCGTTAGTGCTGGTATGATCGCATCCGTCATTCCTAGCACTCTTAATTCTATTAAACCTCATTCCTCCCGACGCCCTACCCTGCACACCACCGCCCTTGCCTCCACACGCCGTAGTGCTGGTGTGGTCGCATCCTTAACTCTCCCAGCACTCTTAATTCTATTAAAACCTCATTCCCAACGACGCCCTACCCTGCACACCACCGCCCTGGCCGGCGCGCGCGCGGCGACGCCCTTCCTCGACTGTCCTAACGACGCCGCTCGACTGTCCTAACGACGCCGCTAGTTCCCAAGCAAACGTCGTTTTCGCCAAAATAAAATAATGATGCGCCGAATAGACGACGGAATTTCAGCAAAAAAGGAGGGATGCAACACGAGGACTTCCCAGGGGGTCACCCATCCTAGTACTACTCTCGCCCAAGCACGCTTAACTTCGGAGTTCTGATGGGATCCGGTGCGTTAGTGCTGGTATGATCGCATCCGTCATTCCTAGCACTCTTAATTCTATTAAACCTCATTCCTCCCGACGCCCTACCCTGCACACCACCGCCCTTGCCTCCACGCGCCGTAGTGCTGGTGTGGTCGCATCCTTAACTCTCCCAGCACTCTTAATTCTATTAAAACCTCATTCCCAACGACGCCCTACCCTGCACACCACCGCCCTGGCCGGCGCGCGCGCGCGGCGACGCCCTTCCTCGACTGTCCTAACGACGCCGCTCGACTGTCCTAACGACGCCGCTAGTTCCCAAGCAAACGTCGTTTTCGCCAAAATAAAATAATGATGCGCCGAATAGACGACGGAATTTCAGCAAAAAAGGAGGGATGCAACACGAGGACTTCCCAGGGGGTCACCCATCCTAGTACTACTCTCGCCCAAGCACGCTTAACTTCGGAGTTCTGATGGGATCCGGTGCGTTAGTGCTGGTATGATCGCATCCGTCATTCCTAGCACTCTTAATTCTATTAAACCTCATTCCTCCCGACGCCCTACCCTGCACACCACCGCCCTTGCCTCCACGCGCCGTAGTGCTGGTGTGGTCGCATCCTTAACTCTCCCAGCACTCTTAATTCTATTAAAACCTCATTCCCAACGACGCCCTACCCTGCACACCACCGCCCTGGCCGGCGCGCGCGCGCGGCGACGCCCTTCCTCGACTGTCCTAACGACGCCGCTCGACTGTCCTAACGACGCCGCTAGTTCCCAAGCAAACGTCGTTTTCGCCAAAATAAAATAATGATGCGCCGAATAGACGACGGAATTTCAGCAAAAAAGGAGGGATGCAACACAAGGACTTCCCAGGGGGTCACCCATCCTAGTACTACTCTCGCCCAAGCACGCTTAACTTCGGAGTTCTGATGGGATCCGGTGCGTTAGTGCTGGTATGATCGCATCCGTCATTCCTAGCACTCTTAATTCTATTAAACCTCATTCCTCCCGACGCCCTACCCTGCACACCACCGCCCTTGCCTCCACGCGCCGTAGTGCTGGTGTGGTCGCATCCTTAACTCTCCCAGCACTCTTAATTCTATTAAAACCTCATTCCCAACGACGCCCTACCCTGCACACCACCGCCCTGGCCGGCGCGCGCGCGCGGCGACGCCCTTCCTCGACTGTCCTAACGACGCCGCTCGACTGTCCTAACGACGCCGCTAGTTCCCAAGCAAACGTCGTTTTCGCCAAAATAAAATAATGATGCGCCGAATAGACGACGGAATTTCAGCAAAAAAGGAGGGATGCAACACGAGGACTTCCCAGGGGGTCACCCATCCTAGTACTACTCTCGCCCAAGCACGCTTAACTTCGGAGTTCTGATGGGATCCGGTGCGTTAGTGCTGGTATGATCGCATCCGTCATTCCTAGCACTCCTAATTCTATTAAACCTCATTCCTCCCGACGCCCTACCCTGCACACCACCGCCCTTGCCTCCACGCGCCGTAGTGCTGGTGTGGTCGCATCCTTAACTCTCCCAGCACTCTTAATTCTATTAAAACCTCATTCCCAACGACGCCCTACCCTGCACACCACCGCCCTGGCCGGCGCGCGCGCGCGGCGACGCCCTTCCTCGACTGTCCTAACGACGCCGCTCGACTGTCCTAACGACGCCGCTAGTTCCCAAGCAAACGTCGTTTTCGCCAAAATAAAATAATGATGCGCCGAATAGACGACGGAATTTCAGCAAAAAAGGAGGGATGCAACACGAGGACTTCCCAGGGGGTCACCCATCCTAGTACTACTCTCGCCCAAGCACGCTTAACTTCGGAGTTCTGATGGGATCCAGTGCGTTAGTGCTGGTATGATCGCATCCGTCATTCCTAGCACTCTTAATTCTATTAAACCTCATTCCTCCCGACGCCCTACCCTGCACACCACCGCCCTTGCCTCCACGCGCCGTAGTGCTGGTGTGGTCGCATCCTTAACTCTCCCAGCACTCTTAATTCTATTAAAACCTCATTCCCAACGACGCCCTACCCTGCACACCACCGCCCTGGCCGGCGCGCGCGCGCGGCGACGCCCTTCCTCGACTGTCCTAACGACGCCGCTAGTTCCCAAGCAAACGTCGTTTTCGCCAAAATAAAATAATGATGCGCCGAATAGACGACGGAATTTCAGCAAAAAAGGAGGGATGCAACACGAGGACTTCCCAGGGGGTCACCCATCCTAGTACTACTCTCGCCCAAGCACGCTTAACTTCGGAGTTCTGATGGGATCCGGTGCGTTAGTGCTGGTATGATCGCATCCGTCATTCCTAGCACTCTTAATTCTATTAAACCTCATTCCTCCCGACGCCCTACCCTGCACACCACCGCCCTTGCCTCCACGCGCCGTAGTGCTGGTGTGGTCGCATCCTTAACTCTCCCAGCACTCTTAATTCTATTAAAACCTCATTCCCAACGACGCCCTACCCTGCACACCACCGCCCTGGCCGGCGCGCGCGCGCGGCGACGCCCTTCCTCGACTGTCCTAACGACGCCGCTCGACTGTCCTAACGACGCCGCTAGTTCCCAAGCAAACGTCGTTTTCGCCAAAATAAAATAATGATGCGCCGAATAGACGACGGAATTTCAGCAAAAAAGGAGGGATGCAACACGAGGACTTCCCAGGGGGTCACCCATCCTAGTACTACTCTCGCCCAAGCACGCTTAACTTCGGAGTTCTGATGGGATCCGGTGCGTTAGTGCTGGTATGATCGCATCCGTCATTCCTAGCACTCTTAATTCTATTAAACCTCATTCCTCCCGACGCCCTACCCTGCACACCACCGCCCTTGCCTCCATGCGCCGTAGTGCTGGTGTGGTCGCATCCTTAACTCTCCCAGCACTCTTAATTCTATTAAAACCTCATTCCCAACGACGCCCTACCCTGCACACCACCGCCCTGGCCGGCGCGCGCGCGCGGCGACGCCCTTCCTCGACTGTCCTAACGACGCCGCTAGACTGTCCTAACGACGCCGCTAGTTCCCAAGCAAACGTCGTTTTCGCCAAAATAAAATAATGATGCGCCGAATAGACGACGGAATTTCAGCAAAAAAGGAGGGATGCAACACGAGGACTTCCCAGGGGGTCACCCATCCTAGTACTACTCTCGCCCAAGCACGCTTAACTTCGGAGTTCTGATGGGATCCGGTGCGTTAGTGCTGGTATGATCGCATCCGTCATTCCTAGCACTCTTAATTCTATTAAACCTCATTCCTCCCGACGCCCTACCCTGCACACCACCGCCCTTGCCTCCACGCGCCGTAGTGCTGGTGTGGTCGCATCCTTAACTCTCCCAGCACTCTTAATTCTATTAAAACCTCATTCCCAACGACGCCCTACCCTGCACACCACCGCCCTGGCCGGCGCGCGCGCGCGGCGACGCCCTTCCTCGACTGTCCTAACGACGCCGCTCGACTGTCCTAACGACGCCGCTAGTTCCCAAGCAAACGTCGTTTTCGCCAAAATAAAATAATGATGCGCCGAATAGACGACGGAATTTCAGCAAAAAAGGAGGGATGCAACACGAGGACTTCCCAAGGGGTCACCCATCCTAGTACTACTCTCGCCCAAGCACGCTTAACTTCGGAGTTCTGATGGGATCCGGTGCGTTAGTGCTGGTATGATCGCATCCGTCATTCCTAGCACTCTTAATTCTATTAAACCTCATTCCTCCCGACGCCCTACCCTGCACACCACCGCCCTTGCCTCCACGCGCCGTAGTGCTGGTGTGGTCGCATCCTTAACTCTCCCAGCACTCTTAATTCTATTAAAACCTCATTCCCAACGACGCCCTACCCTGCACACCACCGCCCTGGCCGGCGCGCGCGCGCGGCGACGCCCTTCCTCGACTGTCCTAACGACGCCGCTCGACTGTCCTAACGACGCCGCTAGTTCCCAAGCAAACGTCGTTTTCGCCAAAATAAAATAATGATGCGCCGAATAGACGACGGAATTTCAGCAAAAAAGGAGGGATGCAACACGAGGACTTCCCAGGGGGTCACCCATCCTAGTACTACTCTCGCCCAAGCACGCTTAACTTCGGAGTTCTGATGGGATCCGGTGCGTTAGTGCTGGTATGATCGCATCCGTCATTCCTAGCACTCTTAATTCTATTAAACCTCATTCCTCCCGACGCCCTACCCTGCACACCACCGCCCTTGCCTCCACGCGCCGTAGTGCTGGTGTGGTCGCATCCTTAACTCTCCCAGCACTCTTAATTCTATTAAAACCTCATTCCCAACGACGCCCTACCCTGCACACCACCGCCCTGGCCGGCGCGCGCGCGCGGCGACGCCCTTCCTCGACTGTCCTAACGACGCCGCTCGACTGTCCTAACGACGCCGCTAGTTCCCAAGCAAACGTCGTTTTCGCCAAAATAAAATAATGATGCGCCGAATAGACGACGGAATTTCAGCAAAAAAGGAGGGATGCAACACGAGGACTTCCCAGGGGGTCACCCATCCTAGTACTACTCTCGCCCAAGCACGCTTAACTTCGGAGTTCTGATGGGATCCGGTGCGTTAGTGCTGGTATGATCGCATCCGTCATTCCTAGCACTCTTAATTCTATTAAACCTCATTCCTCCCGACGCCCTACCCTGCACACCACCGCCCTTGCCTCCATGCGCCGTAGTGCTGGTGTGGTCGCATCCTTAACTCTCCCAGCACTCTTAATTCTATTAAAACCTCATTCCCAACGACGCCCTACCCTGCACACCACCGCCCTGGCCGGCGCGCGCGCGCGGCGACGCCCTTCCTCGACTGTCCTAACGACGCCGCTAGACTGTCCTAACGACGCCGCTAGTTCCCAAGCAAACGTCGTTTTCGCCAAAATAAAATAATGATGCGCCGAATAGACGACGGAATTTCAGCAAAAAAGGAGGGATGCAACACGAGGACTTCCCAGGGGGTCACCCATCCTAGTACTACTCTCGCCCAAGCACGCTTAACTTCGGAGTTCTGATGGGATCCGGTGCGTTAGTGCTGGTATGATCGCATCCGTCATTCCTAGCACTCTTAATTCTATTAAACCTCATTCCTCCCGACGCCCTACCCTGCACACCACCGCCCTTGCCTCCACGCGCCGTAGTGCTGGTGTGGTCGCATCCTTAACTCTCCCAGCACTCTTAATTCTATTAAAACCTCATTCCCAACGACGCCCTACCCTGCACACCACCGCCCTGGCCGGCGCGCGCGCGCGGCGACGCCCTTCCTCGACTGTCCTAACGACGCCGCTCGACTGTCCTAACGACGCCGCTAGTTCCCAAGCAAATGTCGTTTTCGCCAAAATAAAATAATGATGCGCCGAATAGACGACGGAATTTCAGCAAAAAAGGAGGGATGCAACACGAGGACTTCCCAAGGGGTCACCCATCCTAGTACTACTCTCGCCCAAGCACGCTTAACTTCGGAGTTCTGATGGGATCCGGTGCGTTAGTGCTGGTATGATCGCATCCGTCATTCCTAGCACTCTTAATTCTATTAAACCTCATTCCTCCCGACGCCCTACCCTGCACACCACCGCCCTTGCCTCCACGCGCCGTAGTGCTGGTGTGGTCGCATCCTTAACTCTCCCAGCACTCTTAATTCTATTAAAACCTCATTCCCAACGACGCCCTACCCTGCACACCACCGCCCTGGCCGGCGCGCGCGCGCGGCGACGCCCTTCCTCGACTGTCCTAACGACGCCGCTCGACTGTCCTAACGACGCCGCTAGTTCCCAAGCAAACGTCGTTTTCGCCAAAATAAAATAATGATGCGCCGAATAGACGACGGAATTTCAGCAAAAAAGGAGGGATGCAACACGAGGACTTCCCAGGGGGTCACCCATCCTAGTACTACTCTCGCCCAAGCACGCTTAACTTCGGAGTTCTGATGGGATCCGGTGCGTTAGTGCTGGTATGATCGCATCCGTCATTCCTAGCACTCTTAATTCTATTAAACCTCATTCCTCCCGACGCCCTACCCTGCACACCACCGCCCTTGCCTCCACGCGCCGTAGTGCTGGTGTGGTCGCATCCTTAACTCTCCCAGCACTCTTAATTCTATTAAAACCTCATTCCCAACGACGCCCTACCCTGCACACCACCGCCCTGGCCGGCGCGCGCGCGCGGCGACGCCCTTCCTCGACTGTCCTAACGACGCCGCTCGACTGTCCTAACGACGCCGCTAGTTCCCAAGCAAACGTCGTTTTCGCCAAAATAAAATAATGATGCGCCGAATAGACGACGGAATTTCAGCAAAAAAGGAGGGATGCAACACGAGGACTTCCCAGGGGGTCACCCATCCTAGTACTACTCTCGCCCAAGCACGCTTAACTTCGGAGTTCTGATGGGATCCGGTGCGTTAGTGCTGGTATGATCGCATCCGTCATTCCTAGCACTCTTAATTCTATTAAACCTCATTCCTCCCGACGCCCTACCCTGCACACCACCGCCCTTGCCTCCACGCGCCGTAGTGCTGGTGTGGTCGCATCCTTAACTCTCCCAGCACTCTTAATTCTATTAAAACCTCATTCCCAACGACGCCCTACCCTGCACACCACCGCCCTGGCCGGCGCGCGCGCGCGGCGACGCCCTTCCTCGACTGTCCTAACGACGCCGCTCGACTGTCCTAACGACGCCGCTAGTTCCCAAGCAAACGTCGTTTTCGCCAAAATAAAATAATGATGCGCCGAATAGACGACGGAATTTCAGCAAAAAAGGAGGGATGCAACACGAGGACTTCCCAGGGGGTCACCCATCCTAGTACTACTCTCGCCCAAGCACGCTTAACTTCGGAGTTCTGATGGGATCCGGTGCGTTAGTGCTGGTATGATCGCATCCGTCATTCCTAGCACTCTTAATTCTATTAAACCTCATTCCTCCCGACGCCCTACCCTGCACACCACCGCCCTTGCCTCCACGCGCCGTAGTGCTGGTGTGGTCGCATCCTTAACTCTCCCAGCACTCTTAATTCTATTAAAACCTCATTCCCAACGACGCCCTACCCTGCACACCACCGCCCTGGCCGGCGCGCGCGCGCGGCGACGCCCTTCCTCGACTGTCCTAACGACGCCGCTCGACTGTCCTAACGACGCCGCTAGTTCCCAAGCAAACGTCGTTTTCGCCAAAATAAAATAATGATGCGCCGAATAGACGACGGAATTTCAGCAAAAAAGGAGGGGATGCAACACGAGGACTTCCCAGGGGGTCACCCATCCTAGTACTACTCTCGCCCAAGCACGCTTAACTTCGGAGTTCTGATGGGATCCGGTGCGTTAGTGCTGGTATGATCGCATCCGTCATTCCTAGCACTCTTAATTCTATTAAACCTCATTCCTCCCGACGCCCTACCCTGCACACCACCGCCCTTGCCTCCACGCGCCGTAGTGCTGGTGTGGTCGCATCCTTAACTCTCCCAGCACTCTTAATTCTATTAAAACCTCATTCCCAACGACGCCCTACCCTGCACACCACCGCCCTGGCCGGCGCGCGCGCGCGGCGACGCCCTTCCTCGACTGTCCTAACGACGCCGCTCGACTGTCCTAACGACGCCGCTAGTTCCCAATCAAACGTCGTTTTCGCCAAAATAAAATAATGATGCGCCGAATAGACGACGGAATTTCAGCAAAAAAGGAGGGATGCAACACGAGGACTTCCCAGGGGGTCACCCATCCTAGTACTACTCTCGCCCAAGCACGCTTAACTTCGGAGTTCTGATGGGATCCGGTGCGTTAGTGCTGGTATGATCGCATCCGTCATTCCTAGCACTCTTAATTCTATTAAACCTCATTCCTCCCGACGCCCTACCCTGCACACCACCGCCCTTGCCTCCACGCGCCGTAGTGCTGGTGTGGTCGCATCCTTAACTCTCCCAGCACTCTTAATTCTATTAAAACCTCATTCCCAACGACGCCCTACCCTGCACACCACCGCCCTGGCCGGCGCGCGCGCGCGGCGACGCCCTTCCTCGACTGTCCTAACGACGCCGCTCGACTGTCCTAACGACGCCGCTAGTTCCCAAGCAAACGTCGTTTTCGCCAAAATAAAATAATGATGCGCCGAATAGACGACGGAATTTCAGCAAAAAAGGAGGGGATGCAACACGAGGACTTCCCAGGGGGTCACCCATCCTAGTACTACTCTCGCCCAAGCACGCTTAACTTCGGAGTTCTGATGGGATCCGGTGCGTTAGTGCTGGTATGATCGCATCCGTCATTCCTAGCACTCTTAATTCTATTAAACCTCATTCCTCCCGACGCCCTACCCTGCACACCACCGCCCTTGCCTCCACGCGCCGTAGTGCTGGTGTGGTCGCATCCTTAACTCTCCCAGCACTCTTAATTCTATTAAAACCTCATTCCCAACGACGCCCTACCCTGCACACCACCGCCCTGGCCGGCGCGCGCGCGCGGCGACGCCCTTCCTCGACTGTCCTAACGACGCCGCTCGACTGTCCTAACGACGCCGCTAGTTCCCAAGCAAACGTCGTTTTCGCCAAAATAAAATAATGATGCGCCGAATAGACGACGGAATTTCAGCAAAAAAGGAGGGATGCAACACGAGGACTTCCCAGGGGGTCACCCATCCTAGTACTACTCTCGCCCAAGCACGCTTAACTTCGGAGTTCTGATGGGATCCGGTGCGTTAGTGCTGGTATGATCGCATCCGTCATTCCTAGCACTCTTAATTCTATTAAACCTCATTCCTCCCGACGCCCTACCCTGCACACCACCGCCCTTGCCTCCACGCGCCGTAGTGCTGGTGTGGTCGCATCCTTAACTCTCCCAGCACTCTTAATTCTATTAAAACCTCATTCCCAACGACGCCCTACCCTGCACACCACCGCCCTGGCCGGCGCGCGCGCGCGGCGACGCCCTTCCTCGACTGTCCTAACGACGCCGCTCGACTGTCCTAACGACGCCGCTAGTTCCCAAGCAAACGTCGTTTTCGCCAAAATAAAATAATGATGCGCCGAATAGACGACGGAATTTCAGCAAAAAAGGAGGGGATGCAACACGAGGACTTCCCAGGGGGTCACCCATCCTAGTACTACTCTCGCCCAAGCACGCTTAACTTCGGAGTTCTGATGGGATCCGGTGCGTTAGTGCTGGTATGATCGCATCCGTCATTCCTAGCACTCTTAATTCTATTAAACCTCATTCCTCCCGACGCGCTACCCTGCACACCACCGCCCTTGCCTCCACGCGCCGTAGTGCTGGTGTGGTCGCATCCTTAACTCTCCCAGCACTCTTAATTCTATTAAAACCTCATTCCCAACGACGCCCTACCCTGCACACCACCGCCCTGGCCGGCGCGCGCGCGCGGCGACGCCCTTCCTCGACTGTCCTAACGACGCCGCTCGACTGTCCTAACGACGCCGCTAGTTCCCAAGCAAACGTCGTTTTCGCCAAAATAAAATAATGATGCGCCGAATAGACGACGGAATTTCAGCAAAAAAGGAGGGGATGCAACACGAGGACTTCCCAGGGGGTCACCCATCCTAGTACTACTCTCGCCCAAGCACGCTTAACTTCGGAGTTCTGATGGGATCCGGTGCGTTAGTGCTGGTGTGATCGCACCGTCATTCCTAGCACTCTTAATTCTATTAAATCTCATTCCTCCCGACGCCCTACCCTGCACACCACCGCCCTTGCCTCCATGCGCCGTAGTGCTGGTGTGGTCGCATCCTTAACTCTCCCAGCACTCTTAATTCTATTAAAACCTCATTCCCAACGACGCCCTACCCTGCACACCACCGCCCTGGCCGGCGCGCGCGCGCGGCGACGCCCTTCCTCGACTGTCCTAACGACGCCGCTCGATTGTCCTAACGACGCCGCTAGTTCCCAAGCAAACGTCGTTTTCGCCAGAATAAAATAATGATGCGCCGAATAGACGACGGAATTTCAGCAAAAAAGGAGGGGATGCAACACGAGGACTTCCCAGGGGGTCACCCATCCTAGTACTACTCTCGCCCAAGCACGCTTAACTTCGGAGTTCTGATGGGATCCGGTGCGTTAGTGCTGGTATGATCGCATCCGTCATTCCTAGCACTCTTAATTCTATTAAACCTCATTCCTCCCGACGCCCTACCCTGCACACCACCGCCCTTGCCTCCACGCGCCGTAGTGCTGGTGTGGTCGCATCCTTAACTCTCCCAGCACTCTTAATTCTATTAAAACCTCATTCCCAACGACGCCCTACCCTGCACACCACCGCCCTGGCCGGCGCGCGCGCGCGGCGACGCCCTTCCTCGACTGTCCTAACGACGCCGCTCGACTGTCCTAACGACGCCGCTAGTTCCCAACCAAACGTCGTTTTCGCCAAAATAAAATAATGATGCGCCGAATAGACGACGGAATTTCAGCAAAAAAGGAGGGGATGCAACACGAGGACTTCCCAGGGGGTCACCCATCCTAGTACTACTCTCGCCCAAGCACGCTTAACTTCGGAGTTCTGATGGGATCCGGTGCGTTAGTGCTGGTGTGATCGCATCCGTCATTCCTAGCACTCTTAATTCTATTAAACCTCATTCCTCCCGACGCCCTACCCTGCACACCACCGCCCTTGCCTCCACGCGCCGTAGTGCTGGTGTGGTCGCATCCTTAACTCTCCCAGCACTCTTAATTCTATTAAAACCTCATTCCCAACGACGCCCTACCCTGCACACCACCGCCCTGGCCGGCGCGCGCGCGCGGCGACGCCCTTCCTCGACTGTCCTAACGACGCCGCTCGACTGTCCTAACGACGCCGCTAGTTCCCAAGCAAACGTCGTTTTCGCCAAAATAAAATAATGATGCGCCGAATAGACGACGGAATTTCAGCAAAAAAGGAGGGGATGCAACACGAGGACTTCCCAGGGGGTCACCCATCCTAGTACTACTCTCGCCCAAGCACGCTTAACTTCGGAGTTCTGATGGGATCCGGTGCGTTAGTGCTGGTATGATCGCATCCGTCATTCCTAGCACTCTTAATTCTATTAAACCTCATTCCTCCCGACGCCCTACCCTGCACACCACCGCCCTTGCCTCCACGCGCCGTAGTGCTGGTGTGGTCGCATCCTTAACTCTCCCAGCACTCTTAATTCTATTAAAACCTCATTCCCAACGACGCCCTACCCTGCACACCACCGCCCTGGCCGGCGCGCGCGCGCGGCGACGCCCTTCCTCGACTGTCCTAACGACGCCGCTCGACTGTCCTAACGACGCCGCTAGTTCCCAAGCAAACGTCGTTTTCGCCAAAATAAAATAATGATGCGCCGAATAGACGACGGAATTTCAGCAAAAAAGGAGGGATGCAACACGAGGACTTCCCAGGGGGTCACCCATCCTAGTACTACTCTCGCCCAAGCACGCTTAACTTCGGAGTTCTGATGGGATCCGGTGCGTTAGTGCTGGTATGATCGCATCCGTCATTCCTAGCACTCTTAATTCTATTAAACCTCATTCCTCCCGACGCCCTACCCTGCACACCACCGCCCTTGCCTCCACGCGCCGTAGTGCTGGTGTGGTCGCATCCTTAACTCTCCCAGCACTCTTAATTCTATTAAAACCTCATTCCCAACGACGCCCTACCCTGCACACCACCGCCCTGGCCGGCGCGCGCGCGCGGCGACGCCCTTCCTCGACTGTCCTAACGACGCCGCTCGACTGTCCTAACGACGCCGCTAGTTCCCAAGCAAACGTCGTTTTCGCCAAAATAAAATAATGATGCGCCGAATAGACGACGGAATTTCAGCAAAAAAGGAGGGGATGCAACACGAGGACTTCCCAGGGGGTCACCCATCCTAGTACTACTCTCGCCCAAGCACGCTTAACTTCGGAGTTCTGATGGGATCCGGTGCGTTAGTGCTGGTATGATCGCATCCGTCATTCCTAGCACTCTTAATTCTATTAAACCTCATTCCTCCCGACGCGCTACCCTGCACACCACCGCCCTTGCCTCCACGCGCCGTAGTGCTGGTGTGGTCGCATCCTTAACTCTCCCAGCACTCTTAATTCTATTAAAACCTCATTCCCAACGACGCCCTACCCTGCACACCACCGCCCTGGCCGGCGCGCGCGCGCGGCGACGCCCTTCCTCGACTGTCCTAACGACGCCGCTCGACTGTCCTAACGACGCCGCTAGTTCCCAAGCAAACGTCGTTTTCGCCAAAATAAAATAATGATGCGCCGAATAGACGACGGAATTTCAGCAAAAAAGGAGGGGATGCAACACGAGGACTTCCCAGGGGGTCACCCATCCTAGTACTACTCTCGCCCAAGCACGCTTAACTTCGGAGTTCTGATGGGATCCGGTGCGTTAGTGCTGGTGTGATCGCACCGTCATTCCTAGCACTCTTAATTCTATTAAATCTCATTCCTCCCGACGCCCTACCCTGCACACCACCGCCCTTGCCTCCATGCGCCGTAGTGCTGGTGTGGTCGCATCCTTAACTCTCCCAGCACTCTTAATTCTATTAAAACCTCATTCCCAACGACGCCCTACCCTGCACACCACCGCCCTGGCCGGCGCGCGCGCGCGGCGACGCCCTTCCTCGACTGTCCTAACGACGCCGCTCGATTGTCCTAACGACGCCGCTAGTTCCCAAGCAAACGTCGTTTTCGCCAGAATAAAATAATGATGCGCCGAATAGACGACGGAATTTCAGCAAAAAAGGAGGGGATGCAACACGAGGACTTCCCAGGGGGTCACCCATCCTAGTACTACTCTCGCCCAAGCACGCTTAACTTCGGAGTTCTGATGGGATCCGGTGCGTTAGTGCTGGTATGATCGCATCCGTCATTCCTAGCACTCTTAATTCTATTAAACCTCATTCCTCCCGACGCCCTACCCTGCACACCACCGCCCTTGCCTCCACGCGCCGTAGTGCTGGTGTGGTCGCATCCTTAACTCTCCCAGCACTCTTAATTCTATTAAAACCTCATTCCCAACGACGCCCTACCCTGCACACCACCGCCCTGGCCGGCGCGCGCGCGCGGCGACGCCCTTCCTCGACTGTCCTAACGACGCCGCTCGACTGTCCTAACGACGCCGCTAGTTCCCAACCAAACGTCGTTTTCGCCAAAATAAAATAATGATGCGCCGAATAGACGACGGAATTTCAGCAAAAAAGGAGGGGATGCAACACGAGGACTTCCCAGGGGGTCACCCATCCTAGTACTACTCTCGCCCAAGCACGCTTAACTTCGGAGTTCTGATGGGATCCGGTGCGTTAGTGCTGGTGTGATCGCATCCGTCATTCCTAGCACTCTTAATTCTATTAAACCTCATTCCTCCCGACGCCCTACCCTGCACACCACCGCCCTTGCCTCCACGCGCCGTAGTGCTGGTGTGGTCGCATCCTTAACTCTCCCAGCACTCTTAATTCTATTAAAACCTCATTCCCAACGACGCCCTACCCTGCACACCACCGCCCTGGCCGGCGCGCGCGCGCGGCGACGCCCTTCCTCGACTGTCCTAACGACGCCGCTCGACTGTCCTAACGACGCCGCTAGTTCCCAAGCAAACGTCGTTTTCGCCAAAATAAAATAATGATGCGCCGAATAGACGACGGAATTTCAGCAAAAAAGGAGGGGATGCAACACGAGGACTTCCCAGGGGGTCACCCATCCTAGTACTACTCTCGCCCAAGCACGCTTAACTTCGGAGTTCTGATGGGATCCGGTGCGTTAGTGCTGGTGTGATCGCATCCGTCATTCCTAGCACTCTTAATTCTATTAAACCTCATTCCTCCCGACGCCCTACCCTGCACACCACCGCCCTTGCCTCCACGCGCCGTAGTGCTGGTGTGGTCGCATCCTTAACTCTCCCAGCACTCTTAATTCTATTAAAACCTCATTCCCAACGACGCCCTACCCTGCACACCACCGCCCTGGCCGGCGCGCGCGCGCGGCGACGCCCTTCCTCGACTGTCCTAACGACGCCGCTCGACTGTCCTAACGACGCCGCTAGTTCCCAAGCAAACGTCGTTTTCGCCAGAATAAAATAATGATGCGCCGAATAGACGACGGAATTTCAGCAAAAAAGGAGGGGATGCAACACGAGGACTTCCCAGGGGGTCACCCATCCTAGTACTACTCTCGCCCAAGCACGCTTAACTTCGGAGTTCTGATGGGATCCGGTGCGTTAGTGCTGGTATGATCGCATCCGTCATTCCTAGCACTCTTAATTCTATTAAACCTCATTCCTCCCGACGCCCTACCCTGCACACCACCGCCCTTGCCTCCACGCGCCGTAGTGCTGGTGTGGTCGCATCCTTAACTCTCCCAGCACTCTTAATTCTATTAAAACCTCATTCCCAACGACGCCCTACCCTGCACACCACCGCCCTGGCCGGCGCGCGCGCGCGGCGACGCCCTTCCTCGACTGTCCTAACGACGCCGCTCGACTGTCCTAACGACGCCGCTAGTTCCCAAGCAAACGTCGTTTTCGCCAAAATAAAATAATGATGCGCCGAATAGACGATGGAATTTCAGCAAAAAAGGAGGGGATGCAACACGAGGACTTCCCAGGGGGTCACCCATCCTAGTACTACTCTCAAGCACGCTTAACTTCGGAGTTCTGATGGGATCCGGTGCGTTAGTGCTGGTATGATCGCATCCGTCATTCCTAGCACTCTTAATTCTATTAAACCTCATTCCTCCCGACGCCCTACCCTGCACACCACCGCCCTTGCCTCCACGCGCCGTAGTGCTGGTGTGGTCGCATCCTTAACTCTCCCAGCACTCTTAATTCTATTAAAACCTCATTCCCAACGACGCCCTACCCTGCACACCACCGCCCTGGCCGGCGCGCGCGCGCGGCGACGCCCTTCCTCGACTGTCCTAACGACGCCGCTCGACTGTCCTAACGACGCCGCTAGTTCCCAAGCAAACGTCGTTTTCGCCAAAATAAAATAATGATGCGCCGAATAGACGACGGAATTTCAGCAAAAAAGGAGGGGATGCAACACGAGGACTTCCCAGGGGGTCACCCATCCTAGTACTACTCTCGCCCAAGCACGCTTAACTTCGGAGTTCTGATGGGATCCGGTGCGTTAGTGCTGGTATGATCGCATCCGTCATTCCTAGCACTCTTAATTCTATTAAACCTCATTCCTCCCGACGCCCTACCCTGCACACCACCGCCCTTGCCTCCACGCGCCGTAGTGCTGGTGTGGTCGCATCCTTAACTCTCCCAGCACTCTTAATTCTATTAAAACCTCATTCCCAACGACGCCCTACCCTGCACACCACCGCCCTGGCCGGCGCGCGCGCGCGGCGACGCCCTTCCTCGACTGTCCTAACGACGCCGCTCGACTGTCCTAACGACGCCGCTAGTTCCCAAGCAAACGTCGTTTTCGCCAAAATAAAATAATGATGCGCCGAATAGACGACGGAATTTCAGCAAAAAAGGAGGGGATGCAACACGAGGACTTCCCAGGGGGTCACCCATCCTAGTACTACTCTCGCCCAAGCACGCTTAACTTCGGAGTTCTGATGGGATCCGGTGCGTTAGTGCTGGTATGATCGCATCCGTCATTCCTAGCACTCTTAATTCTATTAAACCTCATTCCTCCCGACGCCCTACCCTGCACACCACCGCCCTTGCCTCCACGCGCCGTAGTGCTGGTGTGGTCGCATCCTTAACTCTCCCAGCACTCTTAATTCTATTAAAACCTCATTCCCAACGACGCCCTACCCTGCACACCACCGCCCTGGCCGGCGCGCGCGCGCGGCGACGCCCTTCCTCGACTGTCCTAACGACGCCGCTCGACTGTCCTAACGACGCCGCTAGTTCCCAAGCAAACGTCGTTTTCGCCAAAATAAAATAATGATGCGCCGAATAGACGACGGAATTTCAGCAAAAAAGGAGGGATGCAACACGAGGACTTCCCAGGGGGTCACCCATCCTAGTACTACTCTCGCCCAAGCACGCTTAACTTCGGAGTTCTGATGGGATCCGGTGCGTTAGTGCTGGTATGATCGCATCCGTCATTCCTAGCACTCTTAATTCTATTAAACCTCATTCCTCCCGACGCCCTACCCTGCACACCACCGCCCTTGCCTCCACGCGCCGTAGTGCTGGTGTGGTCGCATCCTTAACTCTCCCAGCACTCTTAATTCTATTAAAACCTCATTCCCAACGACGCCCTACCCTGCACACCACCGCCCTGGCCGGCGCGCGCGCGCGGCGACGCCCTTCCTCGACTGTCCTAACGACGCCGCTCGACTGTCCTAACGACGCCGCTAGTTCCCAAGCAAACGTCGTTTTCGCCAAAATAAAATAATGATGCGCCGAATAGACGACGGAATTTCAGCAAAAAAGGAGGGGATGCAACACGAGGACTTCCCAGGGGGTCACCCATCCTAGTACTACTCTCGCCCAAGCACGCTTAACTTCGGAGTTCTGATGGGATCCGGTGCGTTAGTGCTGGTATGATCGCATCCGTCATTCCTAGCACTCTTAATTCTATTAAACCTCATTCCTCCCGACGCCCTACCCTGCACACCACCGCCCTTGCCTCCACGCGCCGTAGTGCTGGTGTGGTCGCATCCTTAACTCTCCCAGCACTCTTAATTCTATTAAAACCTCATTCCCAACGACGCCCTACCCTGCACACCACCGCCCTGGCCGGCGCGCGCGCGCGGCGACGCCCTTCCTCGACTGTCCTAACGACGCCGCTCGACTGTCCTAACGACGCCGCTAGTTCCCAAGCAAACGTCGTTTTCGCCAAAATAAAATAATGATGCGCCGAATAGACGACGGAATTTCAGCAAAAAAGGAGGGATGCAACACGAGGACTTCCCAGGGGGTCACCCATCCTAGTACTACTCTCGCCCAAGCACGCTTAACTTCGGAGTTCTGATGGGATCCGGTGCATTAGTGCTGGTATGATCGCATCCGTCATTCCTAGAACTCTTAATTCTATTAAACCTCATTCCTCCCGACGCCCTACCCTGCACACCACCGCCCTTGCCTCCACGCGCCGTAGTGCTGGTGTGGTCGCATCCTTAACTCTCCCAGCACTCTTAATTCTATTAAAACCTTATTCCCAACGACGCCCTACCCTGCACACCACCGCCCTGGCCGGCGCGCGCGCGCGGCGACGCCCTTCCTCGACTGTCCTAACGACGCCGCTCGACTGTCCTAACGACGCCGCTAGTTCCCAAGCAAACGTCGTTTTCGCCAAAATAAAATAATGATGCGACGAATAGACGACGGAATTTCAGCAAAAAAGGAGGGATGCAACACGAGGACTTCCCAGGGGGTCACCCATCCTAGTACTACTCTCGCCCAAGCACGCTTAACTTCGGAGTTCTGATGGGATCCGGTGCGTTAGTGCTGGTATGATCGCATCCGTCATTCCTAGCACTCCTAATTCTATTAAACCTCATTCCTCCCGACGCCCTACCCTGCACACCACCGCCCTTGCCTCCACGCGCCGTAGTGCTGGTGTGGTCGCATCCTTAACTCTCCCAGCACTCTTAATTCTATTAAAACCTCATTCCCAACGACGCCCTACCCTGCACACCACCGCCCTGGCCGGCGCGCGCGCGCGGCGACGCCCTTCCTCGACTGTCCTAACGACGCCGCTCGACTGTCCTAACGACGCCGCTAGTTCCCAAGCAAACGTCGTTTTCGCCAAAATAAAATAATGATGCGCCGAATAGACGACGGAATTTCAGCAAAAAAGGAGGGATGCAACACGAGGACTTCCCAGGGGGTCACCCATCCTAGTACTAATCTCGCCCAAGCACGCTTAACTTCGGAGTTCTGATGGGATCCGGTGCGTTAGTGCTGGTATGATCGCATCCGTCATTCCTAGCACTCTTAATTCTATTAAACCTCATTCCTCCCGACGCCCTACCCTGCACACCACCGCCCTTGCCTCCACGCGCCGTAGTGCTGGTGTGGTCGCATCCTTAACTCTCCCAGCACTCTTAATTCTATTAAAACCTCATTCCCAACGACGCCCTACCCTGCACACCACCGCCCTGGCCGGCGCGCGCGCGCGGCGACGCCCTTCCTCGACTGTCCTAACGACGCCGCTCGACTGTCCTAACGACGCCGCTAGTTCCCAAGCAAACGTCGTTTTCGCCAAAATAAAATAATGATGCGCCGAATAGACGACGGAATTTCAGCAAAAAAGGAGGGATGCAACACGAGGACTTCCCAGGGGGTTACCATCCTAGTACTACTCTCGCCCAAGCACGCTTAACTTCGGAGTTCTGATGGGATCCGGTGCGTTAGTGCTGGTATGATCGCATCCGTCATTCCTAGCACTCTTAATTCTATTAAACCTCATTCCTCCCGACGCCCTACCCTGCACACCACCGCCCTTGCCTCCACGCGCCGTAGTGCTGGTGTGGTCGCATCCTTAACTCTCCCAGCACTCTTAATTCTATTAAAACCTCATTCCCAACGACGCCCTACCCTGCACACCACCGCCCTGGCCGGCGCGCGCGCGCGGCGACGCCCTTCCTCGACTGTCCTAACGACGCCGCTCGACTGTCCTAACGACGCCGCTAGTTCCCAAGCAAACGTCGTTTTCGCCAAAATAAAATAATGATGCGCCGAATAGACGACGGAATTTCAGCAAAAAAGGAGGGATGCAACACGAGGACTTCCCAGGGGGTTACCATCCTAGTACTACTCTCGCCCAAGCACGCTTAACTTCGGAGTTCTGATGGGATCCGGTGCGTTAGTGCTGGTATGATCGCATCCGTCATTCCTAGCACTCTTAATTCTATTAAACCTCATTCCTCCCGACGCCCTACCCTGCACACCACCGCCCTTGCCTCCACGCGCCGTAGTGCTGGTGTGGTCGCATCCTTAACTCTCCCAGCACTCTTAATTCTATTAAAACCTCATTCCCAACGACGCCCTACCCTGCACACCACCGCCCTGGCCGGCGCGCGCGCGCGGCGACGCCCTTCCTCGACTGTCCTAACGACGCCGCTCGACTGTCCTAACGACGCCGCTAGTTCCCAAGCAAACGTCGTTTTCGCCAAAATAAAATAATGATGCGCCGAATAGACGACGGAATTTCAGCAAAAAAGGAGGGGATGCAACACGAGGACTTCCCAGGGGGTCACCCATCCTAGTACTACTCTCGCCCAAGCACGCTTAACTTCGGAGTTCTGATGGGATCCGGTGCGTTAGTGCTGGTATGATCGCATCCGTCATTCCTAGCACTCTTAATTCTATTAAACCTCATTCCTCCCGACGCCCTACCCTGCACACCACCGCCCTTGCCTCCACGCGCCGTAGTGCTGGTGTGGTCGCATCCTTAACTCTCCCAGCACTCTTAATTCTATTAAAACCTCATTCCCAACGACGCCCTACCCTGCACACCACCGCCCTGGCCGGCGCGCGCGCGCGGCGACGCCCTTCCTCGACTGTCCTAACGACGCCGCTCGACTGTCCTAACGACGCCGCTAGTTCCCAAGCAAACGTCGTTTTCGCCAAAATAAAATAATGATGCGCCGAATAGACGACGGAATTTCAGCAAAAAAGGAGGGATGCAACACGAGGACTTCCCAGGGGGTCACCCATCCTAGTACTACTCTCGCCCAAGCACGCTTAACTTCGGAGTTCTGATGGGATCCGGTGCGTTAGTGCTGGTATGATCGCATCCGTCATTCCTAGCACTCTTAATTCTATTAAACCTCATTCCTCCCGACGCCCTACCCTGCACACCACCGCCCTTGCCTCCACGCGCCGTAGTGCTGGTGTGGTCGCATCCTTAACTCTCCCAGCACTCTTAATTCTATTAAAACCTCATTCCCAACGACGCCCTACCCTGCACACCACCGCCCTGGCCGGCGCGCGCGCGCGGCGACGCCCTTCCTCGACTGTCCTAACGACGCCGCTCGACTGTCCTAACGACGCCGCTAGTTCCCAAGCAAACGTCGTTTTCGCCAAAATAAAATAATGATGCGCCGAATAGACGACGGAATTTCAGCAAAAAAGGAGGGGATGCAACACGAGGACTTCCCAGGGGGTCACCCATCCTAGTACTACTCTCGCCCAAGCACGCTTAACTTCGGAGTTCTGATGGGATCCGGTGCGTTAGTGCTGGTATGATCGCATCCGTCATTCCTAGCACTCTTAATTCTATTAAACCTCATTCCTCCCGACGCCCTACCCTGCACACCACCGCCCTTGCCTCCACGCGCCGTAGTGCTGGTGTGGTCGCATCCTTAACTCTCCCAGCACTCTTAATTCTATTAAAACCTCATTCCCAACGACGCCCTACCCTGCACACCACCGCCCTGGCCGGCGCGCGCGCGCGGCGACGCCCTTCCTCGACTGTCCTAACGACGCCGCTCGACTGTCCTAACGACGCCGCTAGTTCCCAAGCAAACGTCGTTTTCGCCAAAATAAAATAATGATGCGCCGAATAGACGACGGAATTTCAGCAAAAAAGGAGGGGATGCAACACGAGGACTTCCCAGGGGGTCACCCATCCTAGTACTACTCTCGCCCAAGCACGCTTAACTTCGGAGTTCTGATGGGATCCGGTGCGTTAGTGCTGGTATGATCGCATCCGTCATTCCTAGCACTCTTAATTCTATTAAACCTCATTCCTCCCGACGCCCTACCCTGCACACCACCGCCCTTGCCTCCACGCGCCGTAGTGCTGGTGTGGTCGCATCCTTAACTCTCCCAGCACTCTTAATTCTATTAAAACCTCATTCCCAACGACGCCCTACCCTGCACACCACCGCCCTGGCCGGCGCGCGCGCGCGGCGACGCCCTTCCTCGACTGTCCTAACGACGCCGCTCGACTGTCCTAACGACGCCGCTAGTTCCCAAGCAAACGTCGTTTTCGCCAAAATAAAATAATGATGCGCCGAATAGACGACGGAATTTCAGCAAAAAAGGAGGGATGCAACACGAGGACTTCCCAGGGGGTCACCCATCCTAGTACTACTCTCGCCCAAGCACGCTTAACTTCGGAGTTCTGATGGGATCCGGTGCGTTAGTGCTGGTATGATCGCATCCGTCATTCCTAGCACTCTTAATTCTATTAAACCTCATTCCTCCAGACGCCCTACCCTGCACACCACCGCCCTTGCCTCCACGCGCCGTAGTGCTGGTGTGGTCGCATCCTTAACTCTCCCAGCACTCTTAATTCTATTAAAACCTCATTCCCAACGACGCCCTACCCTGCACACCACCGCCCTGGCCGGCGCGCGCGCGCGGCGACGCCCTTCCTCGACTGTCCTAACGACGCCGCTCGACTGTCCTAACGACGCCGCTAGTTCCCAAGCAAACGTCGTTTTCGCCAAAATAAAATAATGATGCGCCGAATAGACGACGGAATTTCAGCAAAAAAGGAGGGGATGCAACACGAGGACTTCCCAGGGGGTCACCCATCCTAGTACTACTCTCGCCCAAGCACGCTTAACTTCGGAGTTCTGATGGGATCCGGTGCGTTAGTGCTGGTATGATCGCATCCGTCATTCCTAGCACTCTTAATTCTATTAAACCTCATTCCTCCCGACGCCCTACCCTGCACACCACCGCCCTTGCCTCCACGCGCCGTAGTGCTGGTGTGGTCGCATCCTTAACTCTCCCAGCACTCTTAATTCTATTAAAACCTCATTCCCAACGACGCCCTACCCTGCACACCACCGCCCTGGCCGGCGCGCGCGCGCGGCGACGCCCTTCCTCGACTGTCCTAACGACGCCGCTCGACTGTCCTAACGACGCCGCTAGTTCCCAAGCAAACGTCGTTTTCGCCAAAATAAAATAATGATGCGCCGAATAGACGACGGAATTTCAGCAAAAAAGGAGGGATGCAACACGAGGACTTCCCAGGGGGTCACCCATCCTAGTACTACTCTCGCCCAAGCACGCTTAACTTCGGAGTTCTGATGGGATCCGGTGCATTAGTGCTGGTATGATCGCATCCGTCATTCCTAGCACTCTTAATTCTATTAAACCTCATTCCTCCCGACGCCCTACCCTGCACACCACCGCCCTTGCCTCCACGCGCCGTAGTGCTGGTGTGGTCGCATCCTTAACTCTCCCAGCACTCTTAATTCTATTAAAACCTTATTCCCAACGACGCCCTACCCTGCACACCACCGCCCTGGCCGGCGCGCGCGCGCGGCGACGCCCTTCCTCGACTGTCCTAACGACGCCGCTCGACTGTCCTAACGACGCCGCTAGTTCCCAAGCAAACGTCGTTTTCGCCAAAATAAAATAATGATGCGACGAATAGACGACGGAATTTCAGCAAAAAAGGAGGGATGCAACACGAGGACTTCCCAGGGGGTCACCCATCCTAGTACTACTCTCGCCCAAGCACGCTTAACTTCGGAGTTCTGATGGGATCCGGTGCGTTAGTGCTGGTATGATCGCATCCGTCATTCCTAGCACTCCTAATTCTATTAAACCTCATTCCTCCCGACGCCCTACCCTGCACACCACCGCCCTTGCCTCCACGCGCCGTAGTGCTGGTGTGGTCGCATCCTTAACTCTCCCAGCACTCTTAATTCTATTAAAACCTCATTCCCAACGACGCCCTACCCTGCACACCACCGCCCTGGCCGGCGCGCGCGCGCGGCGACGCCCTTCCTCGACTGTCCTAACGACGCCGCTCGACTGTCCTAACGACGCCGCTAGTTCCCAAGCAAACGTCGTTTTCGCCAAAATAAAATAATGATGCGCCGAATAGACGACGGAATTTCAGCAAAAAAGGAGGGATGCAACACGAGGACTTCCCAGGGGGTCACCCATCCTAGTACTAATCTCGCCCAAGCACGCTTAACTTCGGAGTTCTGATGGGATCCGGTGCGTTAGTGCTGGTATGATCGCATCCGTCATTCCTAGCACTCTTAATTCTATTAAACCTCATTCCTCCCGACGCCCTACCCTGCACACCACCGCCCTTGCCTCCACGCGCCGTAGTGCTGGTGTGGTCGCATCCTTAACTCTCCCAGCACTCTTAATTCTATTAAAACCTCATTCCCAACGACGCCCTACCCTGCACACCACCGCCCTGGCCGGCGCGCGCGCGCGGCGACGCCCTTCCTCGACTGTCCTAACGACGCCGCTCGACTGTCCTAACGACGCCGCTAGTTCCCAAGCAAACGTCGTTTTCGCCAAAATAAAATAATGATGCGCCGAATAGACGACGGAATTTCAGCAAAAAAGGAGGGATGCAACACGAGGACTTCCCAGGGGGTTACCATCCTAGTACTACTCTCGCCCAAGCACGCTTAACTTCGGAGTTCTGATGGGATCCGGTGCGTTAGTGCTGGTATGATCGCATCCGTCATTCCTAGCACTCTTAATTCTATTAAACCTCATTCCTCCCGACGCCCTACCCTGCACACCACCGCCCTTGCCTCCACGCGCCGTAGTGCTGGTGTGGTCGCATCCTTAACTCTCCCAGCACTCTTAATTCTATTAAAACCTCATTCCCAACGACGCCCTACCCTGCACACCACCGCCCTGGCCGGCGCGCGCGCGCGGCGACGCCCTTCCTCGACTGTCCTAACGACGCCGCTCGACTGTCCTAACGACGCCGCTAGTTCCCAAGCAAACGTCGTTTTCGCCAAAATAAAATAATGATGCGCCGAATAGACGACGGAATTTCAGCAAAAAAGGAGGGATGCAACACGAGGACTTCCCAGGGGGTTACCATCCTAGTACTACTCTCGCCCAAGCACGCTTAACTTCGGAGTTCTGATGGGATCCGGTGCGTTAGTGCTGGTATGATCGCATCCGTCATTCCTAGCACTCTTAATTCTATTAAACCTCATTCCTCCCGACGCCCTACCCTGCACACCACCGCCCTTGCCTCCACGCGCCGTAGTGCTGGTGTGGTCGCATCCTTAACTCTCCCAGCACTCTTAATTCTATTAAAACCTCATTCCCAACGACGCCCTACCCTGCACACCACCGCCCTGGCCGGCGCGCGCGCGCGGCGACGCCCTTCCTCGACTGTCCTAACGACGCCGCTCGACTGTCCTAACGACGCCGCTAGTTCCCAAGCAAACGTCGTTTTCGCCAAAATAAAATAATGATGCGCCGAATAGACGACGGAATTTCAGCAAAAAAGGAGGGATGCAACACGAGGACTTCCCAGGGGGTCACCCATCCTAGTACTACTCTCGCCCAAGCACGCTTAACTTCGGAGTTCTGATGGGATCCGGTGCGTTAGTGCTGGTATGATCGCATCCGTCATTCCTAGCACTCTTAATTCTATTAAACCTCATTCCTCCCGACGCCCTACCCTGCACACCACCGCCCTTGCCTCCACGCGCCGTAGTGCTGGTGTGGTCGCATCCTTAACTCTCCCAGCACTCTTAATTCTATTAAAACCTTATTCCCAACGACGCCCTACCCTGCACACCACCGCCCTGGCCGGCGCGCGCGCGCGGCGACGCCCTTCCTCGACTGTCCTAACGACGCCGCTCGACTGTCCTAACGACGCCGCTAGTTCCCAAGCAAACGTCGTTTTCGCCAAAATAAAATAATGATGCGCCGAATAGACGACGGAATTTCAGCAAAAAAGGAGGGATGCAACACGAGGACTTCCCAGGGGGTCACCCATCCTAGTACTACTCTCGCCCAAGCACGCTTAACTTCGGAGTTCTGATGGGATCCGGTGCGTTAGTGCTGGTATGATCGCATCCGTCATTCCTAGCACTCCTAATTCTATTAAACCTCATTCCTCCCGACGCCCTACCCTGCACACCACCGCCCTTGCCTCCACGCGCCGTAGTGCTGGTGTGGTCGCATCCTTAACTCTCCCAGCACTCTTAATTCTATTAAAACCTCATTCCCAACGACGCCCTACCCTGCACACCACCGCCCTGGCCGGCGCGCGCGCGCGGCGACGCCCTTCCTCGACTGTCCTAACGACGCCGCTCGACTGTCCTAACGACGCCGCTAGTTCCCAAGCAAACGTCGTTTTCGCCAAAATAAAATAATGATGCGCCGAATAGACGACGGAATTTCAGCAAAAAAGGAGGGATGCAACACGAGGACTTCCCAGGGGGTCACCCATCCTAGTACTACTCTCGCCCAAGCACGCTTAACTTCGGAGTTCTGATGGGATCCGGTGCGTTAGTGCTGGTATGATCGCATCCGTCATTCCTAGCACTCTTAATTCTATTAAACCTCATTCCTCCCGACGCCCTACCCTGCACACCACCGCCCTTGCCTCCACGCGCCGTAGTGCTGGTGTGGTCGCATCCTTAACTCTCCCAGCACTCTTAATTCTATTAAAACCTCATTCCCAACGACGCCCTACCCTGCACACCACCGCCCTGGCCGGCGCGCGCGCGCGGCGACGCCCTTCCTCGACTGTCCTAACGACGCCGCTCGACTGTCCTAACGACGCCGCTAGTTCCCAAGCAAACGTCGTTTTCGCCAAAATAAAATAATGATGCGCCGAATAGACGACGGAATTTCAGCAAAAAAGGAGGGATGCAACACGAGGACTTCCCAGGGGGTCACCCATCCTAGTACTACTCTCGCCCAAGCACGCTTAACTTCGGAGTTCTGATGGGATCCGGTGCGTTAGTGCTGGTATGATCGCATCCGTCATTCCTAGCACTCTTAATTCTATTAAACCTCATTCCTCCCGACGCCCTACCCTGCACACCACCGCCCTTGCCTCCACGCGCCGTAGTGCTGGTGTGGTCGCATCCTTAACTCTCCCAGCACTCTTAATTCTATTAAAACCTCATTCCCAACGACGCCCTACCCTGCACACCACCGCCCTGGCCGGCGCGCGCGCGCGGCGACGCCCTTCCTCGACTGTCCTAACGACGCCGCTAGTTCCCAAGCAAACGTCGTTTTCGCCAAAATAAAATAATGATGCGCCGAATAGACGACGGAATTTCAGCAAAAAAGGAGGGATGCAACACGAGGACTTCCCAGGGGGTCACCCATCCTAGTACTACTCTCGCCCAAGCACGCTTAACTTCGGAGTTCTGATGGGATCCGGTGCGTTAGTGCTGGTATGATCGCATCCGTCATTCCTAGCACTCTTAATTCTATTAAACCTCATTCCTCCCGACGCCCTACCCTGCACACCACCGCCCTTGCCTCCACGCGCCGTAGTGCTGGTGTGGTCGCATCCTTAACTCTCCCAGCACTCTTAATTCTATTAAAACCTCATTCCCAACGACGCCCTACCCTGCACACCACCGCCCTGGCCGGCGCGCGCGCGCGGCGACGCCCTTCCTCGACTGTCCTAACGACGCCGCTCGACTGTCCTAACGACGCCGCTAGTTCCCAAGCAAACGTCGTTTTCGCCAAAATAAAATAATGATGCGCCGAATAGACGACGGAATTTCAGCAAAAAAGGAGGGGATGCAACACGAGGACTTCCCAGGGGGTCACCCATCCTAGTACTACTCTCGCCCAAGCACGCTTAACTTCGGAGTTCTGATGGGATCCGGTGCGTTAGTGCTGGTATGATCGCATCCGTCATTCCTAGCACTCTTAATTCTATTAAACCTCATTCCTCCCGACGCCCTACCCTGCACACCACCGCCCTTGCCTCCACGCGCCGTAGTGCTGGTGTGGTCGCATCCTTAACTCTCCCAGCACTCTTAATTCTATTAAAACCTCATTCCCAACGACGCCCTACCCTGCACACCACCGCCCTGGCCGGCGCGCGCGCGCGGCGACGCCCTTCCTCGACTGTCCTAACGACGCCGCTCGACTGTCCTAACGACGCCGCTAGTTCCCAAGCAAACGTCGTTTTCGCCAAAATAAAATAATGATGCGCCGAATAGACGACGGAATTTCAGCAAAAAAGGAGGGATGCAACACGAGGACTTCCCAGGGGGTCACCCATCCTAGTACTACTCTCGCCCAAGCACGCTTAACTTCGGAGTTCTGATGGGATCCGGTGCGTTAGTGCTGGTATGATCGCATCCGTCATTCCTAGCACTCTTAATTCTATTAAACCTCATTCCTCCCGACGCCCTACCCTGCACACCACCGCCCTTGCCTCCACGCGCCGTAGTGCTGGTGTGGTCGCATCCTTAACTCTCCCAGCACTCTTAATTCTATTAAAACCTCATTCCCAACGACGCCCTACCCTGCACACCACCGCCCTGGCCGGCGCGCGCGCGCGGCGACGCCCTTCCTCGACTGTCCTAACGACGCCGCTCGACTGTCCTAACGACGCCGCTAGTTCCCAAGCAAACGTCGTTTTCGCCAAAATAAAATAATGATGCGCCGAATAGACGACAGAATTTCAGCAAAAAAGGAGGGATGCAACACGAGGACTTCCCAGGGGGTCACCCATCCTAGTACTACTCTCGCCCAAGCACGCTTAACTTCGGAGTTCTGATGGGATCCGGTGCGTTAGTGCTGGTATGATCGCATCCGTCATTCCTAGCACTCTTAATTCTATTAAACCTCATTCCTCCAGACGCCCTACCCTGCACACCACCGCCCTTGCCTCCACGCGCCGTAGTGCTGGTGTGGTCGCATCCTTAACTCTCCCAGCACTCTTAATTCTATTAAAACCTCATTCCCAACGACGCCCTACCCTGCACACCACCGCCCTGGCCGGCGCGCGCGCGCGGCGACGCCCTTCCTCGACTGTCCTAACGACGCCGCTCGACTGTCCTAACGACGCCGCTAGTTCCCAAGCAAACGTCGTTTTCGCCAAAATAAAATAATGATGCGCCGAATAGACGACGGAATTTCAGCAAAAAAGGAGGGGATGCAACACGAGGACTTCCCAGGGGGTCACCCATCCTAGTACTACTCTCGCCCAAGCACGCTTAACTTCGGAGTTCTGATGGGATCCGGTGCGTTAGTGCTGGTATGATCGCATCCGTCATTCCTAGCACTCTTAATTCTATTAAACCTCATTCCTCCCGACGCCCTACCCTGCACACCACCGCCCTTGCCTCCACGCGCCGTAGTGCTGGTGTGGTCGCATCCTTAACTCTCCCAGCACTCTTAATTCTATTAAAACCTCATTCCCAACGACGCCCTACCCTGCACACCACCGCCCAGGCCGGCGCGCGCGCGCGGCGACGCCCTTCCTCGACTGTCCTAACGACGCCGCTCGACTGTCCTAACGACGCCGCTAGTTCCCAAGCAAACGTCGTTTTCGCCAAAATAAAATAATGATGCGCCGAATAGACGACGGAATTTCAGCAAAAAAGGAGGGATGCAACACGAGGACTTCCCAGGGGGTCACCCATCCTAGTACTACTCTCGCCCAAGCACGCTTAACTTCGGAGTTCTGATGGGATCCGGTGCATTAGTGCTGGTATGATCGCATCCGTCATTCCTAGCACTCTTAATTCTATTAAACCTCATTCCTCCCGACGCCCTACCCTGCACACCACCGCCCTTGCCTCCACGCGCCGTAGTGCTGGTGTGGTCGCATCCTTAACTCTCCCAGCACTCTTAATTCTATTAAAACCTTATTCCCAACGACGCCCTACCCTGCACACCACCGCCCTGGCCGGCGCGCGCGCGCGGCGACGCCCTTCCTCGACTGTCCTAACGACGCCGCTCGACTGTCCTAACGACGCCGCTAGTTCCCAAGCAAACGTCGTTTTCGCCAAAATAAAATAATGATGCGACGAATAGACGACGGAATTTCAGCAAAAAAGGAGGGATGCAACACGAGGACTTCCCAGGGGGTCACCCATCCTAGTACTACTCTCGCCCAAGCACGCTTAACTTCGGAGTTCTGATGGGATCCGGTGCGTTAGTGCTGGTATGATCGCATCCGTCATTCCTAGCACTCCTAATTCTATTAAACCTCATTCCTCCCGACGCCCTACCCTGCACACCACCGCCCTTGCCTCCACGCGCCGTAGTGCTGGTGTGGTCGCATCCTTAACTCTCCCAGCACTCTTAATTCTATTAAAACCTCATTCCCAACGACGCCCTACCCTGCACACCACCGCCCTGGCCGGCGCGCGCGCGCGGCGACGCCCTTCCTCGACTGTCCTAACGACGCCGCTCGACTGTCCTAACGACGCCGCTAGTTCCCAAGCAAACGTCGTTTTCGCCAAAATAAAATAATGATGCGCCGAATAGACGACGGAATTTCAGCAAAAAAGGAGGGATGCAACACGAGGACTTCCCAGGGGGTCACCCATCCTAGTACTAATCTCGCCCAAGCACGCTTAACTTCGGAGTTCTGATGGGATCCGGTGCGTTAGTGCTGGTATGATCGCATCCGTCATTCCTAGCACTCTTAATTCTATTAAACCTCATTCCTCCCGACGCCCTACCCTGCACACCACCGCCCTTGCCTCCACGCGCCGTAGTGCTGGTGTGGTCGCATCCTTAACTCTCCCAGCACTCTTAATTCTATTAAAACCTCATTCCCAACGACGCCCTACCCTGCACACCACCGCCCTGGCCGGCGCGCGCGCGCGGCGACGCCCTTCCTCGACTGTCCTAACGACGCCGCTCGACTGTCCTAACGACGCCGCTAGTTCCCAAGCAAACGTCGTTTTCGCCAAAATAAAATAATGATGCGCCGAATAGACGACGGAATTTCAGCAAAAAAGGAGGGATGCAACACGAGGACTTCCCAGGGGGTTACCATCCTAGTACTACTCTCGCCCAAGCACGCTTAACTTCGGAGTTCTGATGGGATCCGGTGCGTTAGTGCTGGTATGATCGCATCCGTCATTCCTAGCACTCTTAATTCTATTAAACCTCATTCCTCCCGACGCCCTACCCTGCACACCACCGCCCTTGCCTCCACGCGCCGTAGTGCTGGTGTGGTCGCATCCTTAACTCTCCCAGCACTCTTAATTCTATTAAAACCTCATTCCCAACGACGCCCTACCCTGCACACCACCGCCCTGGCCGGCGCGCGCGCGCGGCGACGCCCTTCCTCGACTGTCCTAACGACGCCGCTCGACTGTCCTAACGACGCCGCTAGTTCCCAAGCAAACGTCGTTTTCGCCAAAATAAAATAATGATGCGCCGAATAGACGACGGAATTTCAGCAAAAAAGGAGGGATGCAACACGAGGACTTCCCAGGGGGTTACCATCCTAGTACTACTCTCGCCCAAGCACGCTTAACTTCGGAGTTCTGATGGGATCCGGTGCGTTAGTGCTGGTATGATCGCATCCGTCATTCCTAGCACTCTTAATTCTATTAAACCTCATTCCTCCCGACGCCCTACCCTGCACACCACCGCCCTTGCCTCCACGCGCCGTAGTGCTGGTGTGGTCGCATCCTTAACTCTCCCAGCACTCTTAATTCTATTAAAACCTCATTCCCAACGACGCCCTACCCTGCACACCACCGCCCTGGCCGGCGCGCGCGCGCGGCGACGCCCTTCCTCGACTGTCCTAACGACGCCGCTCGACTGTCCTAACGACGCCGCTAGTTCCCAAGCAAACGTCGTTTTCGCCAAAATAAAATAATGATGCGCCGAATAGACGACGGAATTTCAGCAAAAAAGGAGGGATGCAACACGAGGACTTCCCAGGGGGTCACCCATCCTAGTACTACTCTCGCCCAAGCACGCTT
Organism: Solanum rostratum; assembly: GCA_029948455.1. Lineage (NCBI taxonomy): Eukaryota > Viridiplantae > Streptophyta > Magnoliopsida > Solanales > Solanaceae > Solanum > Solanum rostratum. The sequence goes on along the minus strand of JARACL010000118.1, from coordinate 123,472 downwards.
AACTTCGGAGTTCTGATGGGATCCGGTGCGTTAGTGCTGGTATGATCGCATCCGTCATTCCTAGCACTCTTAATTCTATTAAACCTCATTCCTCCCGACGCCCTACCCTGCACACCACCGCCCTTGCCTCCACGCGCCGTAGTGCTGGTGTGGTCGCATCCTTAACTCTCCCAGCACTCTTAATTCTATTAAAACCTTATTCCCAACGACGCCCTACCCTGCACACCACCGCCCTGGCCGGCGCGCGCGCGCGGCGACGCCCTTCCTCGACTGTCCTAACGACGCCGCTCGACTGTCCTAACGACGCCGCTAGTTCCCAAGCAAACGTCGTTTTCGCCAAAATAAAATAATGATGCGCCGAATAGACGACGGAATTTCAGCAAAAAAGGAGGGATGCAACACGAGGACTTCCCAGGGGGTCACCCATCCTAGTACTACTCTCGCCCAAGCACGCTTAACTTCGGAGTTCTGATGGGATCCGGTGCGTTAGTGCTGGTATGATCGCATCCGTCATTCCTAGCACTCCTAATTCTATTAAACCTCATTCCTCCCGACGCCCTACCCTGCACACCACCGCCCTTGCCTCCACGCGCCGTAGTGCTGGTGTGGTCGCATCCTTAACTCTCCCAGCACTCTTAATTCTATTAAAACCTCATTCCCAACGACGCCCTACCCTGCACACCACCGCCCTGGCCGGCGCGCGCGCGCGGCGACGCCCTTCCTCGACTGTCCTAACGACGCCGCTCGACTGTCCTAACGACGCCGCTAGTTCCCAAGCAAACGTCGTTTTCGCCAAAATAAAATAATGATGCGCCGAATAGACGACGGAATTTCAGCAAAAAAGGAGGGATGCAACACGAGGACTTCCCAGGGGGTCACCCATCCTAGTACTACTCTCGCCCAAGCACGCTTAACTTCGGAGTTCTGATGGGATCCGGTGCGTTAGTGCTGGTATGATCGCATCCGTCATTCCTAGCACTCTTAATTCTATTAAACCTCATTCCTCCCGACGCCCTACCCTGCACACCACCGCCCTTGCCTCCACGCGCCGTAGTGCTGGTGTGGTCGCATCCTTAACTCTCCCAGCACTCTTAATTCTATTAAAACCTCATTCCCAACGACGCCCTACCCTGCACACCACCGCCCTGGCCGGCGCGCGCGCGCGGCGACGCCCTTCCTCGACTGTCCTAACGACGCCGCTCGACTGTCCTAACGACGCCGCTAGTTCCCAAGCAAACGTCGTTTTCGCCAAAATAAAATAATGATGCGCCGAATAGACGACGGAATTTCAGCAAAAAAGGAGGGATGCAACACGAGGACTTCCCAGGGGGTCACCCATCCTAGTACTACTCTCGCCCAAGCACGCTTAACTTCGGAGTTCTGATGGGATCCGGTGCGTTAGTGCTGGTATGATCGCATCCGTCATTCCTAGCACTCTTAATTCTATTAAACCTCATTCCTCCCGACGCCCTACCCTGCACACCACCGCCCTTGCCTCCACGCGCCGTAGTGCTGGTGTGGTCGCATCCTTAACTCTCCCAGCACTCTTAATTCTATTAAAACCTCATTCCCAACGACGCCCTACCCTGCACACCACCGCCCTGGCCGGCGCGCGCGCGCGGCGACGCCCTTCCTCGACTGTCCTAACGACGCCGCTAGTTCCCAAGCAAACGTCGTTTTCGCCAAAATAAAATAATGATGCGCCGAATAGACGACGGAATTTCAGCAAAAAAGGAGGGATGCAACACGAGGACTTCCCAGGGGGTCACCCATCCTAGTACTACTCTCGCCCAAGCACGCTTAACTTCGGAGTTCTGATGGGATCCGGTGCGTTAGTGCTGGTATGATCGCATCCGTCATTCCTAGCACTCTTAATTCTATTAAACCTCATTCCTCCCGACGCCCTACCCTGCACACCACCGCCCTTGCCTCCACGCGCCGTAGTGCTGGTGTGGTCGCATCCTTAACTCTCCCAGCACTCTTAATTCTATTAAAACCTCATTCCCAACGACGCCCTACCCTGCACACCACCGCCCTGGCCGGCGCGCGCGCGCGGCGACGCCCTTCCTCGACTGTCCTAACGACGCCGCTCGACTGTCCTAACGACGCCGCTAGTTCCCAAGCAAACGTCGTTTTCGCCAAAATAAAATAATGATGCGCCGAATAGACGACGGAATTTCAGCAAAAAAGGAGGGGATGCAACACGAGGACTTCCCAGGGGGTCACCCATCCTAGTACTACTCTCGCCCAAGCACGCTTAACTTCGGAGTTCTGATGGGATCCGGTGCGTTAGTGCTGGTATGATCGCATCCGTCATTCCTAGCACTCTTAATTCTATTAAACCTCATTCCTCCCGACGCCCTACCCTGCACACCACCGCCCTTGCCTCCACGCGCCGTAGTGCTGGTGTGGTCGCATCCTTAACTCTCCCAGCACTCTTAATTCTATTAAAACCTCATTCCCAACGACGCCCTACCCTGCACACCACCGCCCTGGCCGGCGCGCGCGCGCGGCGACGCCCTTCCTCGACTGTCCTAACGACGCCGCTCGACTGTCCTAACGACGCCGCTAGTTCCCAAGCAAACGTCGTTTTCGCCAAAATAAAATAATGATGCGCCGAATAGACGACGGAATTTCAGCAAAAAAGGAGGGATGCAACACGAGGACTTCCCAGGGGGTCACCCATCCTAGTACTACTCTCGCCCAAGCACGCTTAACTTCGGAGTTCTGATGGGATCCGGTGCGTTAGTGCTGGTATGATCGCATCCGTCATTCCTAGCACTCTTAATTCTATTAAACCTCATTCCTCCCGACGCCCTACCCTGCACACCACCGCCCTTGCCTCCACGCGCCGTAGTGCTGGTGTGGTCGCATCCTTAACTCTCCCAGCACTCTTAATTCTATTAAAACCTCATTCCCAACGACGCCCTACCCTGCACACCACCGCCCTGGCCGGCGCGCGCGCGCGGCGACGCCCTTCCTCGACTGTCCTAACGACGCCGCTCGACTGTCCTAACGACGCCGCTAGTTCCCAAGCAAACGTCGTTTTCGCCAAAATAAAATAATGATGCGCCGAATAGACGACGGAATTTCAGCAAAAAAGGAGGGATGCAACACGAGGACTTCCCAGGGGGTCACCCATCCTAGTACTACTCTCGCCCAAGCACGCTTAACTTCGGAGTTCTGATGGGATCCGGTGCGTTAGTGCTGGTATGATCGCATCCGTCATTCCTAGCACTCTTAATTCTATTAAACCTCATTCCTCCCGACGCCCTACCCTGCACACCACCGCCCTTGCCTCCACGCGCCGTAGTGCTGGTGTGGTCGCATCCTTAACTCTCCCAGCACTCTTAATTCTATTAAAACCTCATTCCCAACGACGCCCTACCCTGCACACCACCGCCCTGGCCGGCGCGCGCGCGCGGCGACGCCCTTCCTCGACTGTCCTAACGACGCCGCTCGACTGTCCTAACGACGCCGCTAGTTCCCAAGCAAACGTCGTTTTCGCCAAAATAAAATAATGATGCGCCGAATAGACGACAGAATTTCAGCAAAAAAGGAGGGATGCAACACGAGGACTTCCCAGGGGGTCACCCATCCTAGTACTACTCTCGCCCAAGCACGCTTAACTTCGGAGTTCTGATGGGATCCGGTGCGTTAGTGCTGGTATGATCGCATCCGTCATTCCTAGCACTCTTAATTCTATTAAACCTCATTCCTCCCGACGCCCTACCCTGCACACCACCGCCCTTGCCTCCACGCGCCGTAGTGCTGGTGTGGTCGCATCCTTAACTCTCCCAGCACTCTTAATTCTATTAAAACCTCATTCCCAACGACGCCCTACCCTGCACACCACCGCCCTGGCCGGCGCGCGCGCGCGGCGACGCCCTTCCTCGACTGTCCTAACGACGCCGCTCGACTGTCCTAACGACGCCGCTAGTTCCCAAGCAAACGTCGTTTTCGCCAAAATAAAATAATGATGCGCCGAATAGACGACGGAATTTCAGCAAAAAAGGAGGGGATGCAACACGAGGACTTCCCAGGGGGTCACCCATCCTAGTACTACTCTCGCCCAAGCACGCTTAACTTCGGAGTTCTGATGGGATCCGGTGCGTTAGTGCTGGTATGATCGCATCCGTCATTCCTAGCACTCTTAATTCTATTAAACCTCATTCCTCCCGACGCCCTACCCTGCACACCACCGCCCTTGCCTCCACGCGCCGTAGTGCTGGTGTGGTCGCATCCTTAACTCTCCCAGCACTCTTAATTCTATTAAAACCTCATTCCCAACGACGCCCTACCCTGCACACCACCGCCCTGGCCGGCGCGCGCGCGCGGCGACGCCCTTCCTCGACTGTCCTAACGACGCCGCTCGACTGTCCTAACGACGCCGCTAGTTCCCAAGCAAACGTCGTTTTCGCCAAAATAAAATAATGATGCGCCGAATAGACGACGGAATTTCAGCAAAAAAGGAGGGGATGCAACACGAGGACTTCCCAGGGGGTCACCCATCCTAGTACTACTCTCGCCCAAGCACGCTTAACTTCGGAGTTCTGATGGGATCCGATGCGTTAGTGCTGGTATGATCGCATCTGTCATTCCTAGCACTCTTAATTCTATTAAACCTCATTCCTCCCGACGCCCTACCCTGCACACCACCGCCCTTGCCTCCACGCGCCGTAGTGCTGGTGTGGTCGCATCCTTAACTCTCCCAGCACTCTTAATTCTATTAAAACCTCATTCCCAACGACGCCCTACCCTGCACACCACCGCCCTGGCCGGCGCGCGCGCGCGGCGACGCCCTTCCTCGACTGTCCTAACGACGCCGCTCGACTGTCCTAACGACGCCGCTAGTTCCCAAGCAAACGTCGTTTTCGCCAAAATAAAATAATGATGCGCCGAATAGACGACGGAATTTCAGCAAAAAAGGAGGGGATGCAACACGAGGACTTCCTAGGGGGTCACCCATCCTAGTACTACTCTCGCCCAAGCACGCTTAACTTCGGAGTTCTGATGGGATCCGGTGCGTTAGTGCTGGTATGATCGCATCCGTCATTCCTAGCACTCTTAATTCTATTAAACCTCATTCCTCCCGACGCCCTACCCTGCACACCACCGCCCTTGCCTCCACGCGCCGTAGTGCTGGTGTGGTCGCATCCTTAACTCTCCCAGCACTCTTAATTCTATTAAAACCTCATTCCCAACGACGCCCTACCCTGCACACCACCGCCCTGGCCGGCGCGCGCGCGCGGCGACGCCCTTCCTCGACTGTCCTAACGACGCCGCTCGACTGTCCTAACGACGCCGCTAGTTCCCAAGCAAACGTCGTTTTCGCCAAAATAAAATAATGATGCGCCGAATAGACGACGGAATTTCAGCAAAAAAGGAGGGGATGCAACACGAGGACTTCCCAGGGGGTCACCCATCCTAGTACTACTCTCGCCAAAGCACGCTTAACTTCGGAGTTCTGATGGGATCCGGTGCGTTAGTGCTGGTATGATCGCATCCGTCATTCCTAGCACTCTTAATTCTATTAAACCTCATTCCTCCCGACGCCCTACCCTGCACACCACCGCCCTTGCCTCCACGCGCCGTAGTGCTGGTGTGGTCGCATCCTTAACTCTCCCAGCACTCTTAATTCTATTAAAACCTCATTCCCAACGACGCCCTACCCTGCACACCACCGCCCTGGCCAGCGCGCGCGCGCGGCGACGCCCTTCCTCGACTGTCCTAACGACGCCGCTCGACTGTCCTAACGACGCCGCTAGTTCCCAAGCAAACGTCGTTTTCGCCAAAATAAAATAATGATGCGCCGAATAGACGACGGAATTTCAGCAAAAAAGGAGGGATGCAACACGAGGACTTCCCAGGGGGTCACCCATCCTAGTACTACTCTCGCCCAAGCACGCTTAACATCGGAGTTCTGATGGGATCCGGTGCGTTAGTGCTGGTATGATCGCATCCGTCATTCCTAGCACTCTTAATTCTATTAAACCTCATTCCTCCCGACGCCCTACCCTGCACACCACCGCCCTTGCCTCCACGCGCCGTAGTGCTGGTGTGGTCGCATCCTTAACTCTCCCAGCACTCTTAATTCTATTAAAACCTCATTCCCAACGACGCCCTACCCTGCACACCACCGCCCTGGCCGGCGCGCGCGCGCGGCGACGCCCTTCCTCGACTGTCCTAACGACGCCGCTCGACTGTCCTAACGACGCCGCTAGTTCCCAAGCAAACGTCGTTTTCGCCAAAATAAAATAATGATGCGCCGAATAGACGACGGAATTTCAGCAAAAAAGGAGGGGATGCAACACGAGGACTTCCCAGGGGGTCACCCATCCTAGTACTACTCTCGCCCAAGCACGCTTAACTTCGGAGTTCTGATGGGATCCGGTGCGTTAGTGCTGGTATGATCGCATCCGTCATTCCTAGCACTCTTAATTCTATTAAACCTCATTCCTCCCGACGCCCTACCCTGCACACCACCGCCCTTGCCTCCACGCGCCGTAGTGCTGGTGTGGTCGCATCCTTAACTCTCCCAGCACTCTTAATTCTATTAAAACCTCATTCCCAACGACGCCCTACCCTGCACACCACCGCCCTGGCCGGCGCGCGCGCGCGGCGACGCCCTTCCTCGACTGTCCTAACGACGCCGCTCGACTGTCCTAACGACGCCGCTAGTTCCCAAGCAAACGTCGTTTTCGCCAAAATAAAATAATGATGCGCCGAATAGACGACGGAATTTCAGCAAAAAAGGAGGGGATGCAACACGAGGACTTCCCAGGGGGTCACCCATCCTAGTACTACTCTCGCCCAAGCACGCTTAACTTCGAAGTTCTGATGGGATCCGGTGCGTTAGTGCTGGTATGATCGCATCCGTCATTCCTAGCACTCTTAATTCTATTAAACCTCATTCCTCCCGACGCCCTACCCTGCACACCACCGCCCTTGCCTCCACGCGCCGTAGTGCTGGTGTGGTCGCATCCTTAACTCTCCCAGCACTCTTAATTCTATTAAAACCTCATTCCCAACGACGCCCTACCCTGCACACCACCGCCCTGGCCGGCGCGCGCGCGCGGCGACGCCCTTCCTCGACTGTCCTAACGACGCCGCTCGACTGTCCTAACGACGCCGCTAGTTCCCAAGCAAACGTCGTTTTCGCCAAAATAAAATAATGATGCGCCGAATAGACGACGGAATTTCAGCAAAAAAGGAGGGGATGCAACACGAGGACTTCCCCGGGGGTAACCCATCCTAGTACTACTCTCGCCCAAGCACGCTTAACTTCGGAGTTCTGATGGGATCCGGTGCGTTAGTGCTGGTATGATCGCATCCGTCATTCCTAGCACTCTTAATTCTATTAAACCTCATTCCTCCCGACGCCCTACCCTGCACACCACCGCCCTTGCCTCCACGCGCCGTAGTGCTGGTGTGGTCGCATCCTTAACTCTCCCAGCACTCTTAATTCTATTAAAACCTCATTCCCAACGACGCCCTACCCTGCACACCACCGCCCTGGCCGGCGCGCGCGCGCGGCGACGCCCTTCCTCGACTGTCCTAACGACGCCGCTCGACTGTCCTAACGACGCCGCTAGTTCCCAAGCAAACGTCGTTTTCGCCAAAATAAAATAATGATGCGCCGAATAGACGACGGAATTTCAGCAAAAAAGGAGGGGATGCAACACGAGGACTTCCCAGGGGGTCACCCATCCTAGTACTACTCTCGCCCAAGCACGCTTAACTTCGAAGTTCTGATGGGATCCGGTGCGTTAGTGCTGGTATGATCGCATCCGTCATTCCTAGCACTCTTAATTCTATTAAACCTCATTCCTCCCGACGCCCTACCCTGCACACCACCGCCCTTGCCTCCACGCGCCGTAGTGCTGGTGTGGTCGCATCCTTAACTCTCCCAGCACTCTTAATTCTATTAAAACCTCATTCCCAACGACGCCCTACCCTGCACACCACCGCCCTGGCCGGCGCGCGCGCGCGGCGACGCCCTTCCTCGACTGTCCTAACGACGCCGCTCGACTGTCCTAACGACGCCGCTAGTTCCCAAGCAAACGTCGTTTTCGCCAAAATAAAATAATGATGCGCCGAATAGACGACGGAATTTCAGCAAAAAAGGAGGGGATGCAACACGAGGACTTCCCCGGGGGTAACCCATCCTAGTACTACTCTCGCCCAAGCACGCTTAACTTCGGAGTTCTGATGGGATCCGGTGCGTTAGTGCTGGTATGATCGCATCCGTCATTCCTAGCACTCTTAATTCTATTAAACCTCATTCCTCCCGACGCCCTACCCTGCACACCACCGCCCTTGCCTCCACGCGCCGTAGTGCTGGTGTGGTCGCATCCTTAACTCTCCCAGCACTCTTAATTCTATTAAAACCTCATTCCCAACGACGCCCTACCCTGCACACCACCGCCCTGGCCGGCGCGCGCGCGCGGCGACGCCCTTCCTCGACTGTCCTAACGACGCCGCTCGACTGTCCTAACGACGCCGCTAGTTCCCAAGCAAACGTCGTTTTCGCCAAAATAAAATAATGATGCGCCGAATAGACGACGGAATTTCAGCAAAAAAGGAGGGGATGCAACACGAGGACTTCCCAGGGGGTCACCCATCCTAGTACTACTCTCACCCAAGCACGCTTAACTTCGGAGTTCTGATGGGATCCGGTGCGTTAGTGCTGGTATGATCGCATCCGTCATTCCTAGCACTCTTAATTCTATTAAACCTCATTCCTCCCGACGCCCTACCCTGCACACCACCGCCCTTGCCTCCACGCGCCGTAGTGCTGGTGTGGTCGCATCCTTAACTCTCCCAGCACTCTTAATTCTATTAAAACCTCATTCCCAACGACGCCCTACCCTGCACACCACCGCCCTGGCCGGCGCGCGCGCGCGGCGACGCCCTTCCTCGACTGTCCTAACGACGCCGCTCGACTGTCCTAACGACGCCGCTAGTTCCCAAGCAAACGTCGTTTTCGCCAAAATAAAATAATGATGCGCCGAATAGACGACGGAATTTCAGCAAAAAAGGAGGGGATGCAACACGAGGACTTCCCAGGGGGTCACCCATCCTAGTACTACTCTCGCCCAAGCACGCTTAACTTCGGAGTTCTGATGGGATCCGGTGCGTTAGTGCTGGTATGATCGCATCCATCATTCCTAGCACTCTTAATTCTATTAAACCTCATTCCTCCCGACGCCCTACCCTGCACACCACCGCCCTTGCCTCCACGCGCCGTAGTGCTGGTGTGGTCGCATCCTTAACTCTCCCAGCACTCTTAATTCTATTAAAACCTCATTCCCAACGACGCCCTACCCTGCACACCACCGCCCTGGCCGGCGCGCGCGCGCGGCGACGCCCTTCCTCGACTGTCCTAACGACGCCGCTCGACTGTCCTAACGACGCCGCTAGTTCCCAAGCAAACGTCGTTTTCGCCAAAATAAAATAATGATGCGCCGAATAGACGACGGAATTTCAGCAAAAAAGGAGGGGATGCAACACGAGGACTTCCCAGGGGGTCACCCATCCTAGTACTACTCTCGCCCAAGCACGCTTAACTTCGGAGTTCTGATGGGATCCGGTGCGTTAGTGCTGGTATGATCGCATCCGTCATTCCTAGCACTCTTAATTCTATTAAACCTCATTCCTCCCGACGCCCTACCCTGCACACCACCGCCCTTGCCTCCACGCGCCGTAGTGCTGGTGTGGTCGCATCCTTAACTCTCCCAGCACTCTTAATTCTATTAAAACCTCATTCCCAACGACGCCCTACCCTGCACACCACCGCCCTGGCTGGCGCGCGCGCGCGGCGACGCCCTTCCTCGACTGTCCTAACGACGCCGCTCGACTGTCCTAACGACGCCGCTAGTTCCCAAGCAAACGTCGTTTTCGCCAAAATAAAATAATGATGCGCCGAATAGACGACGGAATTTCAGCAAAAAAGGAGGGGATGCAACACGAGGACTTCCCAGGGGGTCACCCATCCTAGTACTACTCTCGCCCAAGCACGCTTAACTTCGGAGTTCTGATGGGATCCGGTGCGTTAGTGCTGGTATGATCGCATCCGTCATTCCTAGCACTCTTAATTCTATTAAACCTCATTCCTCCCGACGCCCTACCCTGCACACCACCGCCCTTGCCTCCACGCGCCGTAGTGCTGGTGTGGTCGCATCCTTAACTCTCCCAGCACTCTTAATTCTATTAAAACCTCATTCCCAACGACGCCCTACCCTGCACACCACCGCCCTGGCCGGCGCGCGCGCGCGGCGACGCCCTTCCTCGACTGTCCTAACGACGCCGCTCGACTGTCCTAACGACGCCGCTAGTTCCCAAGCAAACGTCGTTTTCGCCAAAATAAAATAATGATGCGCCGAATAGACGACGGAATTTCAGCAAAAAAGGAGGGGATGCAACACGAGGACTTCCCAGGGGGTCACCCATCCTAGTACTACTCTCGCCCAAGTACGCTAAACTTCGGAGTTCTGATGGGATCCGGTGCGTTAGTGCTGGTATGATCGCATCCGTCATTCCTAGCACTCTTAATTCTATTAAACCTCATTCCTCCCGACGCCCTACCCTGCACACCACCGCCCTTGCCTCCACGCGCCGTAGTGCTGGTGTGGTCGCATCCTTAACTCTCCCAGCACTCTTAATTCTATTAAAACCTCATTCCCAACGACGCCCTACCCTGCACACCACCGCCCTGGCCGGCGCGCGCGCGCGGCGACGCCCTTCCTCGACTGTCCTAACGACGCCGCTCGACTGTCCTAACGACGCCGCTAGTTCCCAAGCAAACGTCGTTTTCGCCAAAATAAAATAATGATGCGCCGAATAGACGACGGAATTTCAGCAAAAAAGGAGGGGATGCAACACGAGGACTTCCCAGGGGGTCACCCATCCTAGTACTACTCTCGCCCAAGCACGCTTAACTTCGGAGTTCTGATGGGATCCGGTGCGTTAGTGCTGGTATGATCGCATCCATCATTCCTAGCACTCTTAATTCTATTAAACCTCATTCCTCCCGACGCCCTACCCTGCACACCACCGCCCTTGCCTCCACGCGCCGTAGTGCTGGTGTGGTCGCATCCTTAACTCTCCCAGCACTCTTAATTCTATTAAAACCTCATTCCCAACGACGCCCTACCCTGCACACCACCGCCCTGGCCGGCGCGCGCGCGCGGCGACGCCCTTCCTCGACTGTCCTAACGACGCCGCTCGACTGTCCTAACGACGCCGCTAGTTCCCAAGCAAACGTCGTTTTCGCCAAAATAAAATAATGATGCGCCGAATAGACGACGGAATTTCAGCAAAAAAGGAGGGGATGCAACACGAGGACTTCCCAGGGGGTCACCCATCCTAGTACTACTCTCGCCCAAGCACGCTTAACTTCGGAGTTCTGATGGGATCCGGTGCGTTAGTGCTGGTATGATCGCATCCGTCATTCCTAGCACTCTTAATTCTATTAAACCTCATTCCTCCCGACGCCCTACCCTGCACACCACCGCCCTTGCCTCCACGCGCCGTAGTGCTGGTGTGGTCGCATCCTTAACTCTCCCAGCACTCTTAATTCTATTAAAACCTCATTCCCAACGACGCCCTACCCTGCACACCACCGCCCTGGCTGGCGCGCGCGCGCGGCGACGCCCTTCCTCGACTGTCCTAACGACGCCGCTCGACTGTCCTAACGACGCCGCTAGTTCCCAAGCAAACGTCGTTTTCGCCAAAATAAAATAATGATGCGCCGAATAGACGACGGAATTTCAGCAAAAAAGGAGGGGATGCAACACGAGGACTTCCCAGGGGGTCACCCATCCTAGTACTACTCTCGCCCAAGCACGCTTAACTTCGGAGTTCTGATGGGATCCGGTGCGTTAGTGCTGGTATGATCGCATCCGTCATTCCTAGCACTCTTAATTCTATTAAACCTCATTCCTCCCGACGCCCTACCCTGCACACCACCGCCCTTGCCTCCACGCGCCGTAGTGCTGGTGTGGTCGCATCCTTAACTCTCCCAGCACTCTTAATTCTATTAAAACCTCATTCCCAACGACGCCCTACCCTGCACACCACCGCCCTGGCCGGCGCGCGCGCGCGGCGACGCCCTTCCTCGACTGTCCTAACGACGCCGCTCGACTGTCCTAACGACGCCGCTAGTTCCCAAGCAAACGTCGTTTTCGCCAAAATAAAATAATGATGCGCCGAATAGACGACGGAATTTCAGCAAAAAAGGAGGGGATGCAACACGAGGACTTCCCAGGGGGTCACCCATCCTAGTACTACTCTCGCCCAAGTACGCTAAACTTCGGAGTTCTGATGGGATCCGGTGCGTTAGTGCTGGTATGATCGCATCCGTCATTCCTAGCACTCTTAATTCTATTAAACCTCATTCCTCCCGACGCCCTACCCTGCACACCACCGCCCTTGCCTCCACGCGCCGTAGTGCTGGTGTGGTCGCATCCTTAACTCTCCCAGCACTCTTAATTCTATTAAAACCTCATTCCCAACGACGCCCTACCCTGCACACCACCGCCCTGGCCGGCGCGCGCGCGCGGCGACGCCCTTCCTCGACTGTCCTAACGACGCCGCTCGACTGTCCTAACGACGCCGCTAGTTCCCAAGCAAACGTCGTTTTCGCCAAAATAAAATAATGATGCGCCGAATAGACGACGGAATTTCAGCAAAAAAGGAGGGGATGCAACACGAGGACTTCCCAGGGGGTCACCCATCCTAGTACTACTCTCGCCCAAGCACGCTTAACTTCGGAGTTCTGATGGGATCCGGTGCGTTAGTGCTGGTATGATCGCATCCGTCATTCCTAGCACTCTTAATTCTATTAAACCTCATTCCTCCCGACGCCCTACCCTGCACACCACCGCCCTTGCCTCCACGCGCCGTAGTGCTGGTGTGGTCGCATCCTTAACTCTCCCAGCACTCTTAATTCTATTAAAACCTCATTCCCAACGACGCCCTACCCTGCACACCACCGCCCTGGCCGGCGCGCGCGCGCGGCGACGCCCTTCCTCGACTGTCCTAACGACGCCGCTCGACTGTCCTAACGACGCCGCTAGTTCCCAAGCAAACGTCGTTTTCGCCAAAATAAAATAATGATGCGCCGAATAGACGACGGAATTTCAGCAAAAAAGGAGGGATGCAACACGAGGACTTCCCAGGGGGTCACCCATCCTAGTACTACTCTCGCCCAAGCACGCTTAACTTCGGAGTTCTGATGGGATCCGGTGCGTTAGTGCTGGTATGATCGCATCCGTCATTCCTAGCACTCTTAATTCTATTAAACCTCATTCCTCCCGACGCCCTACCCTGCACACCACCGCCCTTGCCTCCACGCGCCGTAGTGCTGGTGTGGTCGCATCCTTAACTCTCCCAGCACTCTTAATTCTATTAAAACCTCATTCCCAACGACGCCCTACCCTGCACACCACCGCCCTGGCCGGCGCGCGCGCGCGGCGACGCCCTTCCTCGACTGTCCTAACGACGCCGCTCGACTGTCCTAACGACGCCGCTAGTTCCCAAGCAAACGTCGTTTTCGCCAAAATAAAATAATGATGCGCCGAATAGACGACGGAATTTCAGCAAAAAAGGAGGGGATGCAACACGAGGACTTCCCAGGGGGTCACCCATCCTAGTACTACTCTCGCCCAAGCACGCTTAACTTCGGAGTTCTGATGGGATCCGGTGCGTTAGTGCTGGTATGATCGCATCCGTCATTCCTAGCACTCTTAATTCTATTAAACCTCATTCCTCCCGACGCCCTACCCTGCACACCACCGCCCTTGCCTCCACGCGCCGTAGTGCTGGTGTGGTCGCATCCTTAACTCTCCCAGCACTCTTAATTCTATTAAAACCTCATTCCCAACGACGCCCTACCCTGCACACCACCGCCCTGGCCGGCGCGCGCGCGCGGCGACGCCCTTCCTCGACTGTCCTAACGACGCCGCTCGACTGTCCTAACGACGCCGCTAGATCCCAAGCAAACGTCGTTTTCGCCAAAATAAAATAATGATGCGCCGAATAGACGACGGAATTTCAGCAAAAAAGGAGGGATGCAACACGAGGACTTCCCAGGGGGTCACCCATCCTAGTACTACTCTCGCCCAAGCACGCTTAACTTCGGAGTTCTGATGGGATCCGGTGCGTTAGTGCTGGTATGATCGCATCCGTCATTCCTAGCACTCTTAATTCTATTAAACCTCATTCCTCCCGACGCCCTACCCTGCACACCACCGCCCTTGCCTCCACGCGCCGTAGTGCTGGTGTGGTCGCATCCTTAACTCTCCCAGCACTCTTAATTCTATTAAAACCTCATTCCCAACGACGCCCTACCCTGCACACCACCGCCCTGGCCGGCGCGCGCGCGCGGCGACGCCCTTCCTCGACTGTCCTAACGATGCCGCTCGACTGTCCTAACGACGCCGCTAGATCCCAAGCAAACGTCGTTTTCGCCAAAATAAAATAATGATGCGCCGAATAGACGACGGAATTTCAGCAAAAAAGGAGGGATGCAACACGAGGACTTCCCAGGGGGTCACCCATCCTAGTACTACTCTCGCCCAAGCACGCTTAACTTCGGAGTTCTGATGGGATCCGGTGCGTTAGTGCTGGTATGATCGCATCCGTCATTCCTAGCACTCTTAATTCTATTAAACCTCATTCCTCCCGACGCCCTACCCTGCACACCACCGCCCTTGCCTCCACGCGCCGTAGTGCTGGTGTGGTCGCATCCTTAACTCTCCCAGCACTCTTAATTCTATTAAAACCTCATTCCCAACGACGCCCTACCCTGCACACCACCGCCCTGGCCGGCGCGCGCGCGCGGCGACGCCCTTCCTCGACTGTCCTAACGACGCCGCTCGACTGTCCTAACGACGCCGCTAGATCCCAAGCAAACGTCGTTTTCGCCAAAATAAAATAATGATGCGCCGAATAGACGACGGAATTTCAGCAAAAAAGGAGGGATGCAACACGAGGACTTCCCAGGGGGTCACCCATCCTAGTACTACTCTCGCCCAAGCACGCTTAACTTCGGAGTTCTGATGGGATCCGGTGCGTTAGTGCTGGTATGATCGCATCCGTCATTCCTAGCACTCTTAATTCTATTAAACCTCATTCCTCCCGACGCCCTACCCTGCACACCACCGCCCTTGCCTCCACGCGCCGTAGTGCTGGTGTGGTCGCATCCTTAACTCTCCCAGCACTCTTAATTCTATTAAAACCTCATTCCCAACGACGCCCTACCCTGCACACCACCGCCCTGGCCGGCGCGCGCGCGCGGCGACGCCCTTCCTCGACTGTCCTAACGACGCCGCTCGACTGTCCTAACGACGCCGCTAGTTCCCAAGCAAACGTCGTTTTCGCCAAAATAAAATAATGATGCGCCGAATAGACGACGGAATTTCAGCAAAAAAGGAGGGCATGCAACACGAGGACTTCCCAGGGGGTCACCCATCCTAGTACTACTCTCGCCCAAGCACGCTTAACTTCGGAGTTCTGATGGGATCCGGTGCGTTAGTGCTGGTATGATCGCATCCGTCATTCCTAGCACTCTTAATTCTATTAAACCTCATTCCTCCCGACGCCCTACCCTGCACACCACCGCCCTTGCCTCCACGCGCCGTAGTGCTGGTGTGGTCGCATCCTTAACTCTCCCAGCACTCTTAATTCTATTAAAACCTCATTCCCAACGACGCCCTACCCTGCACACCACCGCCCTGGCCGGCGCGCGCGCGCGGCGACGCCCTTCCTCGACTGTCCTAACGACGCCGCTCGACTGTCCTAACGACGCCGCTAGTTCCCAAGCAAACGTCGTTTTCGCCAAAATAAAATAATGATGCGCCGAATAGACGACGGAATTTCAGCAAAAAAGGAGGGGATGCAACACGAGGACTTCCCAGGGGGTCACCCATCCTAGTACTACTCTCGCCCAAGCACGCTTAACTTCGGAGTTCTGATGGGATCCGGTGCGTTAGTGCTGGTATGATCGCATCCGTCATTCCTAGCACTCTTAATTCTATTAAACCTCATTCCTCCCGACGCCCTACCCTGCACACCACCGCCCTTGCCTCCACGCGCCGTAGTGCTGGTGTGGTCGCATCCTTAACTCTCCCAGCACTCTTAATTCTATTAAAACCTCATTCCCAACGACGCCCTACCCTGCACACCACCGCCCTGGCCGGCGCGCGCGCGCGGCGACGCCCTTCCTCGACTGTCCTAACGACGCCGCTCGACTGTCCTAACGACGCCGCTAGATCCCAAGCAAACGTCGTTTTCGCCAAAATAAAATAATGATGCGCCGAATAGACGACGGAATTTCAGCAAAAAAGGAGGGATGCAACACGAGGACTTCCCAGGGGGTCACCCATCCTAGTACTACTCTCGCCCAAGCACGCTTAACTTCGGAGTTCTGATGGGATCCGGTGCGTTAGTGCTGGTATGATCGCATCCGTCATTCCTAGCACTCTTAATTCTATTAAACCTCATTCCTCCCGACGCCCTACCCTGCACACCACCGCCCTTGCCTCCACGCGCCGTAGTGCTGGTGTGGTCGCATCCTTAACTCTCCCAGCACTCTTAATTCTATTAAAACCTCATTCCCAACGACGCCCTACCCTGCACACCACCGCCCTGGCCGGCGCGCGCGCGCGGCGACGCCCTTCCTCGACTGTCCTAACGACGCCGCTCGACTGTCCTAACGACGCCGCTAGATCCCAAGCAAACGTCGTTTTCGCCAAAATAAAATAATGATGCGCCGAATAGACGACGGAATTTCAGCAAAAAAGGAGGGATGCAACACGAGGACTTCCCAGGGGGTCACCCATCCTAGTACTACTCTCGCCCAAGCACGCTTAACTTCGGAGTTCTGATGGGATCCGGTGCGTTAGTGCTGGTATGATCGCATCCGTCATTCCTAGCACTCTTAATTCTATTAAACCTCATTCCTCCCGACGCCCTACCCTGCACACCACCGCCCTTGCCTCCACGCGCCGTAGTGCTGGTGTGGTCGCATCCTTAACTCTCCCAGCACTCTTAATTCTATTAAAACCTCATTCCCAACGACGCCCTACCCTGCACACCACCGCCCTGGCCGGCGCGCGCGCGCGGCGACGCCCTTCCTCGACTGTCCTAACGACGCCGCTCGACTGTCCTAACGACGCCGCTAGATCCCAAGCAAACGTCGTTTTCGCCAAAATAAAATAATGATTCGCCGAATAGACGACGGAATTTCAGCAAAAAAGGAGGGATGCAACACGAGGACTTCCCAGGGGGTCACCCATCCTAGTACTACTCTCGCCCAAGCACGCTTAACTTCGGAGTTCTGATGGGATCCGGTGCGTTAGTGCTGGTATGATCGCATCCGTCATTCCTAGCACTCTTAATTCTATTAAACCTCATTCCTCCCGACGCCCTACCCTGCACACCACCGCCCTTGCCTCCACGCGCCGTAGTGCTGGTGTGGTCGCATCCTTAACTCTCCCAGCACTCTTAATTCTATTAAAACCTCATTCCCAACGACGCCCTACCCTGCACACCACCGCCCTGGCCGGCGCGCGCGCGCGGCGACGCCCTTCCTCGACTGTCCTAACGACGCCGCTCGACTGTCCTAACGACGCCGCTAGTTCCCAAGCAAACGTCGTTTTCGCCAAAATAAAATAATGATGCGCCGAATAGACGACGGAATTTCAGCAAAAAAGGAGGGGATGCAACACGAGGACTTCCCAGGGGGTCACCCATCCTAGTACTACTCTCGCCCAAGCACGCTTAACTTCGGAGTTCTGATGGGATCCGGTGCGTTAGTGCTGGTATGATCGCATCCGTCATTCCTAGCACTCTTAATTCTATTAAACCTCATTCCTCCCGACGCCCTACCCTGCATACCACCGCCCTTGCCTCCACGCGCCGTAGTGCTGGTGTGGTCGCATCCTTAACTCTCCCAGCA
Organism: Solanum rostratum; assembly: GCA_029948455.1. Classification (NCBI taxonomy): domain Eukaryota; kingdom Viridiplantae; phylum Streptophyta; class Magnoliopsida; order Solanales; family Solanaceae; genus Solanum; species Solanum rostratum. The sequence goes on along the minus strand of JARACL010000118.1, from coordinate 105,510 downwards.
CTCTTAATTCTATTAAAACCTCATTCCCAACGACGCCCTACCCTGCACACCACCGCCCTGGCCGGCGCGCGCGCGCGGCGACGCCCTTCCTCGACTGTCCTAACGACGCCGCTCGACTGTCCTAACGACGCCACTAGTTCCCAAGCAAACGTCGTTTTCGCCAAAATAAAATAATGATGCGCCGAATAGACGACGGAATTTCAGCAAAAAAGGAGGGGATGCAACACGAGGACTTCCCAGGGGGTCACCCATCCTAGTACTACTCTCGCCCAAGCACGCTTAACTTCGGAGTTCTGATGGGATCCGGTGCGTTAGTGCTGGTATGATCGCATCCGTCATTCCTAGCACTCTTAATTCTATTAAACCTCATTCCTCCCGACGCCCTACCCTGCACACCACCGCCCTTGCCTCCACGCGCCGTAGTGCTGGTGTGGTCGCATCCTTAACTCTCCCAGCACTCTTAATTCTATTAAAACCTCATTCCCAACGACGCCCTACCCTGCACACCACCGCCCTGGCCGGCGCGCGCGCGCGGCGACGCCCTTCCTCGACTGTCCTAACGACGCCGCTCGACTGTCCTAACGACGCCGCTAGTTCCCAAGCAAACGTCGTTTTCGCCAAAATAAAATAATGATGCGCCGAATAGACGACGGAATTTCAGCAAAAAAGGAGGGGATGCAACACGAGGACTTCCCAGGGGGTCACCCATCCTAGTACTACTCTCGCCCAAGCACGCTTAACTTCGGAGTTCTGATGGGATCCGGTGCGTTAGTGCTGGTATGATCGCATCCGTCATTCCTAGCACTCTTAATTCTATTAAACCTCATTCCTCCCGACGCCCTACCCTGCACACCACCGCCCTTGCTTCCACGCGCTGTAGTGCTGGTGTGGTCGCATCCTTAACTCTCCCAGCACTCTTAATTCTATTAAAACCTCATTCCCAACGACGCCCTACCCTGCACACCACCGCCCTGGCCGGCGCGCGCGCGCGGCGACGCCCTTCCTCGACTGTCCTAACGACGCCGCTCGACTGTCCTAACGACGCCGCTAGATCCCAAGCAAACGTCGTTTTCGCCAAAATAAAATAATGATGCGCCGAATAGACGACGAAATTTCAGCAAAAAAGGAGGGATGCAACACGAGGACTTCCCAGGGGGTCACCCATCCTAGTACTACTCTCGCCCAAGCACGCTTAACTTCGGAGTTCTGATGGGATCCGGTGCGTTAGTGCAGGTATGATCGCATCCGTCATTCCTAGCACTCTTAATTCTATTAAACCTCATTCCTCCCGACGCCCTACCCTGCACACCACCGCCCTTGCCTCCACGCGCCGTAGTGCTGGTGTGGTCGCATCCTTAACTCTCCCAGCACTCTTAATTCTATTAAAACCTCATTCCCAACGACGCCCTACCCTGCACACCACCGCCCTGGCCGGCGCGCGCGCGCGGCGACGCCCTTCCTCGACTGTCCTAACGACGCCGCTCGACTGTCCTAACGACGCCGCTAGATCCCAAGCAAACGTCGTTTTCGCCAAAATAAAATAATGATGCGCCGAATAGACGACGGAATTTCAGCAAAAAAGGAGGGATGCAACACGAGGACTTCCCAGGGGGTCACCCATCCTAGTACTACTCTCGCCCAAGCACGCTTAACTTCGGAGTTCTGATGGGATCCGGTGCGTTAGTGCTGGTATGATCGCATCCGTCATTCCTAGCACTCTTAATTCTATTAAACCTCATTCCTCCCGACGCCCTACCCTGCACACCACCGCCCTTGCCTCCACGCGCCGTAGTGCTGGTGTGGTCGCATCCTTAACTCTCCCAGCACTCTTAATTCTATTAAAACCTCATTCCCAACGACGCCCTACCCTGCACACCACCGCCCTGGCCGGCGCGCGCGCGCGGCGACGCCCTTCCTCGACTGTCCTAACGACGCCGCTCGACTGTCCTAACGACGCCGCTAGATCCCAAGCAAACGTCGTTTTCGCCAAAATAAAATAATGATGCGCCGAATAGACGACGGAATTTCAGCAAAAAAGGAGGGATGCAACACGAGGACTTCCCAGGGGGTCACCCATCCTAGTACTACTCTCGCCCAAGCACGCTTAACTTCGGAGTTCTGATGGGATCCGGTGCGTTAGTGCTGGTATGATCGCATCCGTCATTCCTAGCACTCTTAATTCTATTAAACCTCATTCCTCCCGACGCCCTACCCTGCACACCACCGCCCTTGCCTCCACGCGCCGTAGTGCTGGTGTGGTCGCATCCTTAACTCTCCCAGCACTCTTAATTCTATTAAAACCTCATTCCCAACGACGCCCTACCCTGCACACCACCGCCCTGGCCGGCGCGCGCGCGCGGCGACGCCCTTCCTCGACTGTCCTAACGACGCCGCTCGACTGTCCTAACGACGCCGCTAGTTCCCAAGCAAACGTCGTTTTCGCCAAAATAAAATAATGATGCGCCGAATAGACGACGGAATTTCAGCAAAAAAGGAGGGGATGCAACACGAGGACTTCCCAGGGGGTCACCCATCCTAGTACTACTCTCGCCCAAGCACGCTTAACTTCGGAGTTCTGATGGGATCCGGTGCGTTAGTGCTGGTATGATCGCATCCGTCATTCCTAGCACTCTTAATTCTATTAAACCTCATTCCTCCCGACGCCCTACCCTGCATACCACCGCCCTTGCCTCCACGCGCCGTAGTGCTGGTGTGGTCGCATCCTTAACTCTCCCAGCACTCTTAATTCTATTAAAACCTCATTCCCAACGACGCCCTACCCTGCACACCACCGCCCTGGCCGGCGCGCGCGCGCGGCGACGCCCTTCCTCGACTGTCCTAACGACGCCGCTCGACTGTCCTAACGACGCCGCTAGTTCCCAAGCAAACGTCGTTTTCGCCAAAATAAAATAATGATGCGCCGAATAGACGACGGAATTTCAGCAAAAAAGGAGGGGATGCAACACGAGGACTTCCCAGGGGGTCACCCATCCTAGTACTACTCTCGCCCAAGCACGCTTAACTTCGGAGTTCTGATGGGATCCGGTGCGTTAGTGCTGGTATGATCGCATCCGTCATTCCTAGCACTCTTAATTCTATTAAACCTCATTCCTCCCGACGCCCTACCCTGCACACCACCGCCCTTGCCTCCACGCGCCGTAGTGCTGGTGTGGTCGCATCCTTAACTCTCCCAGCACTCTTAATTCTATTAAAACCTCATTCCCAACGACGCCCTACCCTGCACACCACCGCCCTGGCGGCGCGCGCGCGCGGCGACGCCCTTCCTCGACTGTCCTAACGACGCCGCTCGACTGTCCTAACGACGCCGCTAGTTCCCAAGCAAACGTCGTTTTCGCCAAAATAAAATAATGATGCGCCGAATAGACGACGGAATTTCAGCAAAAAAGGAGGGGATGCAACACGAGGACTTCCCAGGGGGTCACCCATCCTAGTACTACTCTCGCCCAAGCACGCTTAACTTCGGAGTTCTGATGGGATCCGGTGCGTTAGTGCTGGTATGATCGCATCCGTCATTCCTAGCACTCTTAATTCTATTAAACCTCATTCCTCCCGACGCCCTACCCTGCACACCACCGCCCTTGCCTCCACGTGCCGTAGTGCTGGTGTGGTCGCATCCTTAACTCTCCCAGCACTCTTAATTCTATTAAAACCTCATTCCCAACGACGCCCTACCCTGCACACCACCGCCCTGGCCGGCGCGCGCGCGCGGCGACGCCCTTCCTCGACTGTCCTAACGACGCCGCTCGACTGTCCTAACGACGCCGCTAGTTCCCAAGCAAACGTCGTTTTCGCCAAAATAAAATAATGATGCGCCGAATAGACGACGGAATTTCAGCAAAAAAGGAAGGGATGCAACACGAGGACTTCCCAGGGGGTCACCCATCCTAGTACTACTCTCGCCCAAGCACGCTTAACTTCGGAGTTCTGATGGGATCCGGTGCGTTAGTGCTGGTATGATCGCATCCGTCATTCCTAGCACTCTTAATTCTATTAAACCTCATTCCTCCCGACGCCCTACCCTGCACACCACCGCCCTTGCCTCCACGCGCCGTAGTGCTGGTGTGGTCGCATCCTTAACTCTCCCAGCACTCTTAATTCTATTAAAACCTCATTCCCAACGACGCCCTACCCTGCACACCACCGCCCTGGCCGGCGCGCGCGCGCGGCGACGCCCTTCCTCGACTGTCCTAACGACGCCGCTCGACTGTCCTAACGACGCCGCTAGTTCCCAAGCAAACGTCGTTTTCGCCAAAATAAAATAATGATGCGCCGAATAGACGACGGAATTTCAGCAAAAAAGGAGGGGATGCAACACGAGGACTTCCCAGGGGGTCACCCATCCTAGTACTACTCTCGCCCAAGCACGCTTAACTTCGGAGTTCTGATGGGATCCGGTGCGTTAGTGCTGGTATGATCGCATCCGTCATTCCTAGCACTCTTAATTCTATTAAACCTCATTCCTCCCGACGCCCTACCCTGCACACCACCGCCCTTGCCTCCACGCGCCGTAGTGCTGGTGTGGTCGCATCCTTAACTCTCCCAGCACTCTTAATTCTATTAAAACCTCATTCCCAACGACGCCCTACCCTGCACACCACCGCCCTGGCCGGCGCGCGCGCGCGGCGACGCCCTTCCTCGACTGTCCTAACGACGCCGCTCGACTGTCCTAACGACGCCGCTAGTTCCCAAGCAAACGTCGTTTTCGCCAAAATAAAATAATGATGCGCCGAATAGACGACGGAATTTCAGCAAAAACGGAGGGATGCAACACGAGGACTTCCCAGGGGGTCACCCATCCTAGTACTACTCTCGCCCAAGCACGCTTAACTTCGGAGTTCTGATGGGATCCGGTGCGTTAGTGCTGGTATGATCGCATCCGTCATTCCTAGCACTCTTAATTCTATTAAACCTCATTCCTCCCGACGCCCTACCCTGCACACCACCGCCCTTGCCTCCACGCGCCGTAGTGCTGGTGTGGTCGCATCCTTAACTCTCCCAGCACTCTTAATTCTATTAAAACCTCATTCCCAACGACGCCCTACCCTGCACACCACCGCCCTGGCCGGCGCGCGCGCGGGGCGACGCCCTTCCTCGACTGTCCTAACGACGCCGCTCGACTGTCCTAACGACGCCGCTAGTTCCCAAGCAAACGTCGTTTTCGCCAAAATAAAATAATGATGCGCCGAATAGACGACGGAATTTCAGCAAAAAAGGAGGGATGCAACACGAGGACTTCCCAGGGGGTCACCCATCCTAGTACTACTCTCGCCCAAGCACGCTTAACTTCGGAGTTCTGATGGGATCCGGTGCGTTAGTGCTGGTATGATCGCATCCGTCATTCCTAGCACTCTTAATTCTATTAAACCTCATTCCTCCCGACGCCCTACCCTGCACACCACCGCCCTTGCCTCCACGCGCCGTAGTGCTGGTGTGGTCGCATCCTTAACTCTCCCAGCACTCTTAATTCTATTAAAACCTCATTCCCAACGACGCCCTACCCTGCACACCACCGCCCTGGCCGGCGCGCGCGCGCGGCGACGCCCTTCCTCGACTGTCCTAACGACGCCGCTCGACTGTCCTAACGACGCCGCTAGTTCCCAAGCAAACGTCGTTTTCGCCAAAATAAAATAATGATGCGCCGAATAGACGACGGAATTTCAGCAAAAAAGGAGGGATGCAACACGAGGACTTCCCAGGGGGTCACCCATCCTAGTACTACTCTCGCCCAAGCACGCTTAACTTCGGAGTTCTGATGGGATCCGGTGCGTTAGTGCTGGTATGATCGCATCCGTCATTCCTAGCACTCTTAATTCTATTAAACCTCATTCCTCCCGACGCCCTACCCTGCACACCACCGCCCTTGCCTCCACGCGCCGTAGTGCTGGTGTGGTCGCATCCTTAACTCTCCCAGCACTCTTAATTCTATTAAAACCTCATTCCCAACGACGCCCTACCCTGCACACCACCGCCCTGGCCGGCGCGCGCGCGCGACGACGCCCTTCCTCGACTGTCCTAACGACGCCGCTCGACTGTCCTAACGACGCCGCTAGTTCCCAAGCAAACGTCGTTTTCGCCAAAATAAAATAATGATGCGCCGAATAGACGACGGAATTTCAGCAAAAAAGGAGGGATGCAACACGAGGACTTCCCAGGGGGTCACCCATCCTAGTACTACTCTCGCCCAAGCACGCTTAACTTCGGAGTTCTGATGGGATCCGGTGCGTTACTGCTGGTATGATCGCATCCGTCATTCCTAGCACTCTTAATTCTATTAAACCTCATTCCTCCCGACGCCCTACCCTGCACACCACCGCCCTTGCCTCCACGCGCCGTAGTGCTGGTGTGGTCGCATCCTTAACTCTCCCAGCACTCTTAATTCTATTAAAACCTCATTCCCAACGACGCCCTACCCTGCACACCACCGCCCTGGCCGGCGCGCGCGCGCGGCGACGCCCTTCCTCGACTGTCCTAACGACGCCGCTCGACTGTCCTAACGACGCCGCTAGTTCCCAAGCAAACGTCGTTTTCGCCAAAATAAAATAATGATGCGCCGAATAGACGACGGAATTTCAGCAAAAAAGGAGGGATGCAACACGAGGACTTCCCAGGGGGTCACCCATCCTAGTACTACTCTCGCCCAAGCACGCTTAACTTCGGAGTTCTGATGGGATCCGGTGCGTTAGTGCTGGTATGATCGCATCCGTCATTCCTAGCACTCTTAATTCTATTAAACCTCATTCCTCCCGACGCCCTACCCTGCACACCACCGCCCTTGCCTCCACGCGCCGTAGTGCTGGTGTGGTCGCATCCTTAACTCTCCCAGCACTCTTAATTCTATTAAAACCTCATTCCCAACGACGCCCTACCCTGCACACCACCGCCCTGGCCGGCGCGCGCGCGCGGCGACGCCCTTCCTCGACTGTCCTAACGACGCCGCTCGACTGTCCTAACGACGCCGCTAGTTCCCAAGCAAACGTCGTTTTCGCCAAAATAAAATAATGATGCGCCGAATAGACGACGGAATTTCAGCAAAAAAGGAGGGATGCAACACGAGGACTTCCCAGGGGGTCACCCATCCTAGTACTACTCTCGCCCAAGCACGCTTAACTTCGGAGTTCTGATGGGATCCGGTGCGTTAGTGCTGGTATGATCGCATCCGTCATTCCTAGCACTCTTAATTCTATTAAACCTCATTCCTCCCGACGCCCTACCCTGCACACCACCGCCCTTGCCTCCACGCGCCGTAGTGCTGGTGTGGTCGCATCCTTAACTCTCCCAGCACTCTTAATTCTATTAAAACCTCATTCCCAACGACGCCCTACCCTGCACACCACCGCCCTGGCCGGCGCGCGCGCGCGGCGACGCCCTTCCTCGACTGTCCTAACGACGCCGCTCGACTGTCCTAACGACGCCGCTAGTTCCCAAGCAAACGTCGTTTTCGCCAAAATAAAATAATGATGCGCCGAATAGACGACGGAATTTCAGCAAAAAAGGAGGGATGCAACACGAGGACTTCCCAGGGGGTCACCCATCCTAGTACTACTCTCGCCCAAGCACGCTTAACTTCGGAGTTCTGATGGGATCCGGTGCGTTAGTGCTGGTATGATCGCATCCGTCATTCCTAGCACTCTTAATTCTATTAAACCTCATTCCTCCCGACGCCCTACCCTGCACACCACCGCCCTTGCCTCCACGCGCCGTAGTGCTGGTGTGGTCGCATCCTTAACTCTCCCAGCACTCTTAATTCTATTAAAACCTCATTCCCAACGACGCCCTACCCTGCACACCACCGCCCTGGCCGGCGCGCGCGCGCGGCGACGCCCTTCCTCGACTGTCCTAACGACGCCGCTCGACTGTCCTAACGACGCCGCTAGTTCCCAAGCAAACGTCGTTTTCGCCAAAATAAAATAATGATGCGCCGAATAGACGACGGAATTTCAGCAAAAAAGGAGGGATGCAACACGAGGACTTCCCAGGGGGTCACCCATCCTAGTACTACTCTCGCCCAAGCACGCTTAACTTCGGAGTTCTGATGGGATCCGGTGCGTTAGTGCTGGTATGATCGCATCCGTCATTCCTAGCACTCTTAATTCTATTAAACCTCATTCCTCCCGACGCCCTACCCTGCACACCACCGCCCTTGCCTCCACGCGCCGTAGTGCTGGTGTGGTCGCATCCTTAACTCTCCCAGCACTCTTAATTCTATTAAAACCTCATTCCCAACGACGCCCTACCCTGCACACCACCGCCCTGGCCGGCGCGCGCGCGGGGCGACGCCCTTCCTCGACTGTCCTAACGACGCCGCTCGACTGTCCTAACGACGCCGCTAGTTCCCAAGCAAACGTCGTTTTCGCCAAAATAAAATAATGATGCGCCGAATAGACGACGGAATTTCAGCAAAAAAGGAGGGATGCAACACGAGGACTTCCCAGGGGGTCACCCATCCTAGTACTACTCTCGCCCAAGCACGCTTAACTTCGGAGTTCTGATGGGATCCGGTGCGTTAGTGCTGGTATGATCGCATCCGTCATTCCTAGCACTCTTAATTCTATTAAACCTCATTCCTCCCGACGCCCTACCCTGCACACCACCGCCCTTGCCTCCACGCGCCGTAGTGCTGGTGTGGTCGCATCCTTAACTCTCCCAGCACTCTTAATTCTATTAAAACCTCATTCCCAACGACGCCCTACCCTGCACACCACCGCCCTGGCCGGCGCGCGCGCGCGGCGACGCCCTTCCTCGACTGTCCTAACGACGCCGCTCGACTGTCCTAACGACGCCGCTAGTTCCCAAGCAAACGTCGTTTTCGCCAAAATAAAATAATGATGCGCCGAATAGACGACGGAATTTCAGCAAAAAAGGAGGGATGCAACACGAGGACTTCCCATGGGGTCACCCATCCTAGTACTACTCTCGCCCAAGCACGCTTAACTTCGGAGTTCTGATGGGATCCGGTGCGTTAGTGCTGGTATAATCGCATCCATCATTCCTAGCACTCTTAATTCTATTAAACCTCATTCCTCCCGACGCCCTACCCTGCACACCACCGCCCTTGCCTCCACGCGCCGTAGTGCTGGTGTGGTCGCATCCTTAACTCTCCCAGCACTCTTAATTCTATTAAAACCTTATTCCCAACGACGCCCTACCCTGCACACCACCGCCCTGGCCGGCGCGCGCGCGCGGCGACGCCCTTCCTCGACTGTCCTAACGACGCCGCTCGACTGTCCTAACGACGCCGCTAGTTCCCAAGCAAACGTCGTTTTCGCCAAAATAAAATAATGATGCGCCGAATAGACGACGGAATTTCAGCAAAAAAGGAGGGATGCAACACGAGGACTTCCCAGGGGGTCACCCATCCTAGTACTACTCTCGCCCAAGCACGCTTAACTTCGGAGTTCTGATGGGATCCGGTGCGTTAGTGCTGGTATGATCGCATCCGTCATTCCTAGCACTCTTAATTCTATTAAACCTCATTCCTCCCGACGCCCTTCCCTGCACACCACCGCCCTTGCCTCCACGCGCCGTAGTGCTGGTGTGGTCGCATCCTTAACTCTCCCAGCACTCTTAATTCTATTAAAACCTCATTCCCAACGACGCCCTACCCTGCACACCACCGCCCTGGCCGGCGCGCGCGCGCGGCGACGCCCTTCCTCGACTGTCCTAACGACGCCGCTCGACTGTCCTAACGACGCCGCTAGTTCCCAAGCAAACGTCGTTTTCGCCAAAATAAAATAATGATGCGCCGAATAGACGACGGAATTTCAGCAAAAAAGGAGGGATGCAACACGAGGACTTCCCAGGGGGTCACCCATCCTAGTACTACTCTCGCCCAAGCACGCTTAACTTCGGAGTTCTGATGGGATCCGGTGCGTTAGTGCTGGTATGATCGCATCCGTCATTCCTAGCACTCTTAATTCTATTAAACCTCATTCCTCCCGACGCCCTACCCTGCACACCACCGCCCTTGCCTCCACGCGCCGTAGTGCTGGTGTGGTCGCATCCTTAACTCTCCCAGCACTCTTAATTCTATTAAAACCTCATTCCCAACGACGCCCTACCCTGCACACCACCGCCCTGGCCGGCGCGCGCGCGCGGCGACGCCCTTCCTCGACTGTCCTAACGACGCCGCTCGACTGTCCTAACGACGCCGCTAGTTCCCAAGCAAACGTCGTTTTCGCCAAAATAAAATAATGATGCGCCGAATAGACGACGGAATTTCAGCAAAAAAGGAGGGATGCAACACGAGGACTTCCCAGGGGGTCACCCATCCTAGTACTACTCTCGCCCAAGCACGCTTAACTTCGGAGTTCTGATGGGATCCGGTGCGTTAGTGCTGGTATGATCGCATCCGTCATTCCTAGCACTCTTAATTCTATTAAACCTCATTCCTCCCGACGCCCTACCCTGCACACCACCGCCCTTGCCTCCACGCGCCGTAGTGCTGGTGTGGTCGCATCCTTAACTCTCCCAGCACTCTTAATTCTATTAAAACCTCATTCCCAACGACGCCCTACCCTGCACACCACCGCCCTGGCCGGCGCGCGCGCGCGGCGACGCCCTTCCTCGACTGTCCTAACGACGCCGCTCGACTGTCCTAACGACGCCGCTAGTTCCCAAGCAAACGTCGTTTTCGCCAAAATAAAATAATGATGCGCCGAATAGACGACGGAATTTCAGCAAAAAAGGAGGGATGCAACACGAGGACTTCCCAGGGGGTCACCCATCCTAGTACTACTCTCGCCCAAGCACGCTTCACTTCGGAGTTCTGATGGGATCCGGTGCGTTAGTGCTGGTATGATCGCATCCGTCATTCCTAGCACTCTTAATTCTATTAAACCTCATTCCTCCCGACGCCCTTCCCTGCACACCACCGCCCTTGCCTCCACGCGCCGTAGTGCTGGTGTGGTCGCATCCTTAACTCTCCCAGCACTCTTAATTCTATTAAAACCTCATTCCCAACGACGCCCTACCCTGCACACCACCGCCCTGGCCGGCGCGCGCGCGCGGCGACGCCCTTCCTCGACTGTCCTAACGACGCCGCTCGACTGTCCTAACGACGCCGCTAGTTCCCAAGCAAACGTCGTTTTCGCCAAAATAAAATAATGATGCGCCGAATAGACGACGGAATTTCAGCAAAAAAGGAGGGATGCAACACGAGGACTTCCCAGGGGGTCACCCATCCTAGTACTACTCTCGCCCAAGCACGCTTAACTTCGGAGTTCTGATGGGATCCGGTGCGTTAGTGCTGGTATGATCGCATCCGTCATTCCTAGCGCTCTTAATTCTATTAAACCTCATTCCTCCCGACGCCCTACCCTGCACACCACCGCCCTTGCCTCCACGCGCCGTAGTGCTGGTGTGGTCGCATCCTTAACTCTCCCAGCACTCTTAATTCTATTAAAACCTCATTCCCAACGACGCCCTACCCTGCACACCACCGCCCTGGCCGGCGCGCGCGCGCGGCGACGCCCTTCCTCGACTGTCCTAACGACGCCGCTCGACTGTCCTAACGACGCCGCTAGTTCCCAAGCAAACGTCGTTTTCGCCAAAATAAAATAATGATGCGCCGAATAGACGACGGAATTTCAGCAAAAAAGGAGGGATGCAACACGAGGACTTCCCAGGGGGTCACCCATCCTAGTACTACTCTCGCCCAAGCACGCTTAACTTCGGAGTTCTGATGGGATCCGGTGCGTTAGTGCTGGTATGATCGCATCCGTCATTCCTAGCACTCTTAATTCTATTAAACCTCATTCCTCCCGACGCCCTACCCTGCACACCACCGCCCTTGCCTCCACGCGCCGTAGTGCTGGTGTGGTCGCATCCTTAACTCTCCCAGCACTCTTAATTCTATTAAAACCTCATTCCCAACGACGCCCTACCCTGCACACCACCGCCCTGGCCGGCGCGCGCGCGCGGCGACGCCCTTCCTCGACTGTCCTAACGACGCCGCTCGACTGTCCTAACGATGCCGCTAGTTCCCAAGCAAACGTCGTTTTCGCCAAAATAAAATAATGATGCGCCGAATAGACGACGGAATTTCAGCAAAAAAGGAGGGATGCAACACGAGGACTTCCCAGGGGGTCACCCATCCTAGTACTACTCTCGCCCAAGCACGCTTAACTTCGGAGTTCTGATGGGATCCGGTGCGTTAGTGCTGGTATGATCGCATCCGTCATTCCTAGCACTCTTAATTCTATTAAACCTCATTCCTCCCGACGCCCTACCCTGCACACCACCGCCCTTGCCTCCACGCGCCGTAGTGCTGGTGTGGTCGCATCCTTAACTCTCCCAGCACTCTTAATTCTATTAAAACCTCATTCCCAACGACGCCCTACCCTGCACACCACCGCCCTGGCCGGCGCGCGCGCGCGGCGACGCCCTTTCTCGACTGTCCTAACGACGCCGCTCGACTGTCCTAACGACGCCGCTAGTTCCAAGCAAACGTCGTTTTCGCCAAAATAAAATAATGATGCGCCGAATAGACGACGGAATTTCAGCAAAAAAGGAGGGATGCAACACGAGGACTTCCCAGGGGGTCACCCATCCTAGTACTACTCTCGCCCAAGCACGCTTAACTTCGGAGTTCTGATGGGATCCGGTGCGTTAGTGCTGGTATGATCGCATCCGTCATTCCTAGCACTCTTAATTCTATTAAACCTCATTCCTCCCGACGCCCTACCCTGCACACCACCGCCCTTGCCTCCACGCGCCGTAGTGCTGGTGTGGTCGCATCCTTAACTCTCCCAGCACTCTTAATTCTATTAAAACCTCATTCCCAACGACGCCCTACCCTGCACACCACCGCCCTGGCCGGCGCGCGCGCGCGGCGACGCCCTTCCTCGACTGTCCTAACGACGCCGCTCGACTGTCCTAACGACGCCGCTAGTTCCCAAGCAAACGTCGTTTTCGCCAAAATAAAATAATGATGCGCCGAATAGACGACGGAATTTCAGCAAAAAAGGAGGGATGCAACACGAGGACTTCCCAGGGGGTCACCCATCCTAGTACTACTCTCGCCCAAGCACGCTTAACTTCGGAGTTCTGATGGGATCCGGTGCGTTAGTGCTGGTATGATCGCATCCGTCATTCCTAGCACTCTTAATTCTATTAAACCTCATTCCTCCCGACGCCCTACCCTGCACACCACCGCCCTTGCCTCCACGCGCCGTAGTGCTGGTGTGGTCGCATCCTTAACTCTCCCAGCACTCTTAATTCTATTAAAACCTCATTCCCAACGACGCCCTACCCTGCACACCACCGCCCTGGCCGGCGCGCGCGCGCGGCGACGCCCTTCCTCGACTGTCCTAACGACGCCGCTCGACTGTCCTAACGACGCCGCTAGTTCCCAAGCAAACGTCGTTTTCGCCAAAATAAAATAATGATGCGCCGAATAGACGACGGAATTTCAGCAAAAAAGGAGGGATGCAACACGAGGACTTCCCATGGGGTCACCCATCCTAGTACTACTCTCGCCCAAGCACGCTTAACTTCGGAGTTCTGATGGGATCCGGTGCGTTAGTGCTGGTATAATCGCATCCATCATTCCTAGCACTCTTAATTCTATTAAACCTCATTCCTCCCGACGCCCTACCCTGCACACCACCGCCCTTGCCTCCACGCGCCGTAGTGCTGGTGTGGTCGCATCCTTAACTCTCCCAGCACTCTTAATTCTATTAAAACCTTATTCCCAACGACGCCCTACCCTGCACACCACCGCCCTGGCCGGCGCGCGCGCGCGGCGACGCCCTTCCTCGACTGTCCTAACGACGCCGCTCGACTGTCCTAACGACGCCGCTAGTTCCCAAGCAAACGTCGTTTTCGCCAAAATAAAATAATGATGCGCCGAATAGACGACGGAATTTCAGCAAAAAAGGAGGGATGCAACACGAGGACTTCCCAGGGGGTCACCCATCCTAGTACTACTCTCGCCCAAGCACGCTTAACTTCGGAGTTCTGATGGGATCCGGTGCGTTAGTGCTGGTATGATCGCATCCGTCATTCCTAGCACTCTTAATTCTATTAAACCTCATTCCTCCCGACGCCCTTCCCTGCACACCACCGCCCTTGCCTCCACGCGCCGTAGTGCTGGTGTGGTCGCATCCTTAACTCTCCCAGCACTCTTAATTCTATTAAAACCTCATTCCCAACGACGCCCTACCCTGCACACCACCGCCCTGGCCGGCGCGCGCGCGCGGCGACGCCCTTCCTCGACTGTCCTAACGACGCCGCTCGACTGTCCTAACGACGCCGCTAGTTCCCAAGCAAACGTCGTTTTCGCCAAAATAAAATAATGATGCGCCGAATAGACGACGGAATTTCAGCAAAAAAGGAGGGATGCAACACGAGGACTTCCCAGGGGGTCACCCATCCTAGTACTACTCTCGCCCAAGCACGCTTAACTTCGGAGTTCTGATGGGATCCGGTGCGTTAGTGCTGGTATGATCGCATCCGTCATTCCTAGCACTCTTAATTCTATTAAACCTCATTCCTCCCGACGCCCTACCCTGCACACCACCGCCCTTGCCTCCACGCGCCGTAGTGCTGGTGTGGTCGCATCCTTAACTCTCCCAGCACTCTTAATTCTATTAAAACCTCATTCCCAACGACGCCCTACCCTGCACACCACCGCCCTGGCCGGCGCGCGCGCGCGGCGACGCCCTTCCTCGACTGTCCTAACGACGCCGCTCGACTGTCCTAACGACGCCGCTAGTTCCCAAGCAAACGTCGTTTTCGCCAAAATAAAATAATGATGCGCCGAATAGACGACGGAATTTCAGCAAAAAAGGAGGGATGCAACACGAGGACTTCCCAGGGGGTCACCCATCCTAGTACTACTCTCGCCCAAGCACGCTTAACTTCGGAGTTCTGATGGGATCCGGTGCGTTAGTGCTGGTATGATCGCATCCGTCATTCCTAGCACTCTTAATTCTATTAAACCTCATTCCTCCCGACGCCCTACCCTGCACACCACCGCCCTTGCCTCCACGCGCCGTAGTGCTGGTGTGGTCGCATCCTTAACTCTCCCAGCACTCTTAATTCTATTAAAACCTCATTCCCAACGACGCCCTACCCTGCACACCACCGCCCTGGCCGGCGCGCGCGCGCGGCGACGCCCTTCCTCGACTGTCCTAACGACGCCGCTCGACTGTCCTAACGACGCCGCTAGTTCCCAAGCAAACGTCGTTTTCGCCAAAATAAAATAATGATGCGCCGAATAGACGACGGAATTTCAGCAAAAAAGGAGGGATGCAACACGAGGACTTCCCAGGGGGTCACCCATCCTAGTACTACTCTCGCCCAAGCACGCTTCACTTCGGAGTTCTGATGGGATCCGGTGCGTTAGTGCTGGTATGATCGCATCCGTCATTCCTAGCACTCTTAATTCTATTAAACCTCATTCCTCCCGACGCCCTTCCCTGCACACCACCGCCCTTGCCTCCACGCGCCGTAGTGCTGGTGTGGTCGCATCCTTAACTCTCCCAGCACTCTTAATTCTATTAAAACCTCATTCCCAACGACGCCCTACCCTGCACACCACCGCCCTGGCCGGCGCGCGCGCGCGGCGACGCCCTTCCTCGACTGTCCTAACGACGCCGCTCGACTGTCCTAACGACGCCGCTAGTTCCCAAGCAAACGTCGTTTTCGCCAAAATAAAATAATGATGCGCCGAATAGACGACGGAATTTCAGCAAAAAAGGAGGGATGCAACACGAGGACTTCCCAGGGGGTCACCCATCCTAGTACTACTCTCGCCCAAGCACGCTTAACTTCGGAGTTCTGATGGGATCCGGTGCGTTAGTGCTGGTATGATCGCATCCGTCATTCCTAGCGCTCTTAATTCTATTAAACCTCATTCCTCCCGACGCCCTACCCTGCACACCACCGCCCTTGCCTCCACGCGCCGTAGTGCTGGTGTGGTCGCATCCTTAACTCTCCCAGCACTCTTAATTCTATTAAAACCTCATTCCCAACGACGCCCTACCCTGCACACCACCGCCCTGGCCGGCGCGCGCGCGCGGCGACGCCCTTCCTCGACTGTCCTAACGACGCCGCTCGACTGTCCTAACGACGCCGCTAGTTCCCAAGCAAACGTCGTTTTCGCCAAAATAAAATAATGATGCGCCGAATAGACGACGGAATTTCAGCAAAAAAGGAGGGATGCAACACGAGGACTTCCCAGGGGGTCACCCATCCTAGTACTACTCTCGCCCAAGCACGCTTAACTTCGGAGTTCTGATGGGATCCGGTGCGTTAGTGCTGGTATGATCGCATCCATCATTCCTAGCACTCTTAATTCTATTAAACCTCATTCCTCCCGACGCCCTACCCTGCACACCACCGCCCTTGCCTCCACGCGCCGTAGTGCTGGTGTGGTCGCATCCTTAACTCTCCCAGCACTCTTAATTCTATTAAAACCTCATTCCCAACGACGCCCTACCCTGCACACCACCGCCCTGGCCGGCGCGCGCGCGCGGCGACGCCCTTCCTCGACTGTCCTAACGACGCCGCTCGACTGTCCTAACGACGCCGCTAGTTCCCAAGCAAACGTCGTTTTCGCCAAAATAAAATAATGATGCGCCGAATAGACGACGGAATTTCAGCAAAAAAGGAGGGATGCAACACGAGGACTTCCCAGGGGGTCACCCATCCTAGTACTACTCTCGCCCAAGCACGCTTAACTTCGGAGTTCTGATGGGATCCGGTGCGTTAGTGCTGGTATGATCGCATCCGTCATTCCTAGCACTCTTAATTCTATTAAACCTCATTCCTCCCGACGCCCTACCCTGCACACCACCGCCCTTGCCTCCACGCGCCGTAGTGCTGGTGTGGTCGCATCCTTAACTCTCCCAGCACTCTTAATTCTATTAAAACCTCATTCCCAACGACGCCCTACCCTGCACACCACCGCCCTGGCCGGCGCGCGCGCGCGGCGACGCCCTTTCTCGACTGTCCTAACGACGCCGCTCGACTGTCCTAACGACGCCGCTAGTTCCAAGCAAACGTCGTTTTCGCCAAAATAAAATAATGATGCGCCGAATAGACGACGGAATTTCAGCAAAAAAGGAGGGATGCAACACGAGGACTTCCCAGGGGGTCACCCATCCTAGTACTACTCTCGCCCAAGCACGCTTAACTTCGGAGTTCTGATGGGATCCGGTGCGTTAGTGCTGGTATGATCGCATCCGTCATTCCTAGCACTCTTAATTCTATTAAACCTCATTCCTCCCGACGCCCTACCCTGCACACCACCGCCCTTGCCTCCACGCGCCGTAGTGCTGGTGTGGTCGCATCCTTAACTCTCCCAGCACTCTTAATTCTATTAAAACCTCATTCCCAACGACGCCCTACCCTGCACACCACCGCCCTGGCCGGCGCGCGCGCGCGGCGACGCCCTTCCTCGACTGTCCTAACGACGCCGCTCGACTGTCCTAACGACGCCGCTAGTTCCCAAGCAAACGTCGTTTTCGCCAAAATAAAATAATGATGCGCCGAATAGACGACGGAATTTCAGCAAAAAAGGAGGGATGCAACACGAGGACTTCCCAGGGGGTCACCCATCCTAGTACTACTCTCGCCCAAGCACGCTTAACTTCGGAGTTCTGATGGGATCCGGTGCGTTAGTGCTGGTATGATCGCATCCGTCATTCCTAGCACTCTTAATTCTATTAAACCTCATTCCTCCCGACGCCCTACCCTGCACACCACCGCCCTTGCCTCCACGCGCCGTAGTGCTGGTGTGGTCGCATCCTTAACTCTCCCAGCACTCTTAATTCTATTAAAACCTCATTCCCAACGACGCCCTACCCTGCACACCACCGCCCTGGCCGGCGCGCGCGCGCGGCGACGCCCTTCCTCGACTGTCCTAACGACGCCGCTCGACTGTCCTAACGACGCCGCTAGTTCCCAAGCAAACGTCGTTTTCGCCAAAATAAAATAATGATGCGCCGAATAGACGACGGAATTTCAGCAAAAAAGGAGGGATGCAACACGAGGACTTCCCAGGGGGTCACCCATCCTAGTACTACTCTCGCCCAAGCACGCTTAACTTCGGAGTTCTGATGGGATCCGGTGCGTTAGTGCTGGTATGATCGCATCCGTCATTCCTAGCACTCTTAATTCTATTAAACCTCATTCCTCCCGACGCCCTACCCTGCACACCACCGCCCTTGCCTCCACGCGCCGTAGTGCTGGTGTGGTCGCATCCTTAACTCTCCCAGCACTCTTAATTCTATTAAAACCTCATTCCCAACGACGCCCTACCCTGCACACCACCGCCCTGGCCGGCGCGCGCGCGCGGCGACGCCCTTCCTCGACTGACCTAACGACGCCGCTCGACTGTCCTAACGACGCCGTTAGTTCCCAAGCAAACGTCGTTTTCGCCAAAATAAAATAATGATGCGCCGAATAGACGACGGAATTTCAGCAAAAAAGGAGGGATGCAACACGAGGACTTCCCAGGGGGTCACCCATCCTAGTACTACTCTCGCCCAAGCACGCTTAACTTCGGAGTTCTGATGGGATCCGATGCGTTAGTGCTGGTATGATCGCATCCGTCATTCCTAGCACTCTTAATTCTATTAAACCTCATTCCTCCCGACGCCCTACCCTGCACACCACCGCCCTTGCCTCCACGCGCCGTAGTGCTGGTGTGGTCGCATCCTTAACTCTCCCAGCACTCTTAATTCTATTAAAACCTCATTCCCAACGACGCCCTACCCTGCACACCACCGCCCTGGCCGGCGCGCGCGCGCGGCGACGCCCTTCCTCGACTGTCCTAACGACGCCGCTCGACTGTCCTAACGACGCCGCTAGTTCCCAAGCAAACGTCGTTTTCGCCAAAATAAAATAATGATGCGCCGAATAGACGACGGAATTTCAGCAAAAAAGGAGGGATGCAACACGAGGACTTCCCAGGGGGTCACCCATCCTAGTACTACTCTCGCCCAAGCACGCTTAACTTCGGAGTTCTGATGGGATCCGGTGCGTTAGTGCTGGTATGATCGCATCCGTCATTCCTAGCACTCTTAATTCTATTAAACCTCATTCCTCCCGACGCCCTACCCTGCACACCACCGCCCTTGCCTCCACGCGCCGTAGTGCTGGTGTGGTCGCATCCTTAACTCTCCCAGCACTCTTAATTCTATTAAAACCTCATTCCCAACGACGCCCTACCCTGCACACCACCGCCCTGGCCGGCGCGCGCGCGGGGCGACGCCCTTCCTCGACTGTCCTAACGACGCCGCTCGACTGTCCTGACGACGCCGCTAATTCCCATGCAAACGTCGTTTTTGCCAAAATAAAATAATGATGCGCCGAATAGACGACGGAATTTCAGCAAAAAAGGAGGGATGCAACACGAGGACTTCCCAGGGGGTCACCCATCCTAGTACTACTCTCGCCCAAGCACGCTTAACTTCGGAGTTCTGATGGGATCCGGTGCGTTAGTGCTGGTATGATCGCATCCGTCATTCCTAGCACTCTTAATTCTATTAAACCTCATTCCTCCCGACGCCCTACCCTGCACACCACCGCCCTTGCCTCCACGCGCCGTAGTGCTGGTGTGGTCGCATCCTTAACTCTCCCAGCACTCTTAATTCTATTAAAACCTCATTCCCAACGACGCCCTACCATGCACACCACCGCCCTGGCCGGCGCGCGCGCGTGGCGACGCCCTTCCTCGACTGTCCTAACGACGCCGCTCGACTGTCCTAACGACGCCGCTAGTTCCCAAGCAAACGTCGTTTTCGCCAAAATAAAATAATGATGCGCCGAATAGACGACGGAATTTCAGCAAAAAAGGAGGGGATGCAACACGAGGACTTCCCAGGGGGTCACCCATCCTAGTACTACTCTCGCCCAAGCACGCTTAACTTCGGAGTTCTGATGGGATACGGTGCGTTAGTGCCGGTATGATCGCATCCGTCATTCCTAGCACTCTTAATTCTATTAAACCTCATTCCTCCCGACGCCCTACCCTGCACACCACCGCCCTTGCCTCCACGCGCCGTAGTGCTGGTGTGGTCGCATCCTTAACTCTCCCAGCACTCTTAATTCTATTAAAACCTCATTCCCAACGACGCCCTACCCTGCACACCACCGCCCTGGCCGGCGCGCGCGCGCGGCGACGCCCTTCCTCGACTGTCCTAACGACGCCGCTCGACTGTCCTAACGACGCCGCTAGTTCCCAAGCAAACGTCGTTTTCGCCAAAATAAAATAATGATGCGCCGAATAGACGACGGAATTTCAGCAAAAAAGGAGGGATGCAACACGAGGACTTCCCAGGGGGTCACCCATCCTAGTACTACTCTCGCCCAAGCACGCTTAACTTCGGAGTTCTGATGGGATCCGGTGCGTTAGTGCTGGTATGATCGCATTCGTCATTCCTAGCACTCTTAATTCTATTAAACCTCATTCCTCCCGACGCCCTACCCTGCACACCACCGCCCTTGCCTCCACGCGCCGTAGTGCTGGTGTGGTCGCATCCTTAACTCTCCCAGCACTCTTAATTCTATTAAAACCTCATTCCCAACGACGCCCTACCCTGCACACCACCGCCCTGGCCGGCGCGCGCGCGCGGCGACGCCCTTCCTCGACTGTCCTAACGACGCCGCTCGACTGTCCTAACGACGCCGCTAGTTCCCAAGCAAACGTCGTTTTCGCCAAAATAAAATAATGATGCGCCGAATAGACGACGGAATTTCAGCAAAAAAGGAGGGATGCAACACGAGGACTTCCCAGGGGGTCACCCATCCTAGTACTACTCTCGCCCAAGCGCGCTTAACTTCGAAGTTCTGATGGGATCCGGTGCGTTAGTGCTGGTATGATCGCATCCGTCATTCCTAGCACTCTTAATTCTATTAAACCTCATTCCTCCCGACGCCCTACCCTGCACACCACCGCCCTTGCCTCCACGCGCCGTAGTGCTGGTGTGGTCGCATCCTTAACTCTCCCAGCACTCTTAATTCTATTAAAACCTCATTCCCAACGACGCCCTACCCTGCACACCACCGCCGTGGCCGGCGCGCGCGCGCGGCGACGCCCTTCCTCGACTGTCCTAACGACGCCGCTCGACTGTCCTAACGACGCCGCTAGTTCCCAAGCAAACGTCGTTTTCGCCAAAATAAAATAATGATGCGCCGAATAGACGACGGAATTTCAGCAAAAAAGGAGGGATGCAACACGAGGACTTCCCAGGGGGTCACCCATCCTAGTACTACTCTCGCCCAAGCACGCTTAACTTCGGAGTTCTGATGGGATCCGGTGCGTTAGTGCTGGTATGATCGCATCCGTCATTCCTAGCACTCTTAATTCTATTAAACCTCATTCCTCCCGACGCCCTACCCTGCACACCACCGCCCTTGCCTCCACGCGCCGTAGTGCTGGTGTGGTCGCATCCTTAACTCTCCCAGCACTCTTAATTCTATTAAAACCTCATTCCCAACGACGCCCTACCCTGCACACCACCGCCCTGGCCGGCGCGCGCGCGCGGCGACGCCCTTCCTCGACTGTCCTAACGACGCCGCTCGACTGTCCTAACGACGCCGCTAGTTCCCAAGCAAACGTCGTTTTCGCCAAAATAAAATAATGATGCGCCGAATAGACGACGGAATTTCAGCAAAAAAGGAGGGATGCAACACGAGGACTTCCCAGGGGGTCACCCATCCTAGTACTACTCTCGCCCAAGCACGCTTAACTTCGGAGTTCTGATGGGATCCGGTGCGTTAGTGCTGGTATGATCGCATCCGTCATTCCTAGCACTCTTAATTCTATTAAACCTCATTCCTCCCGACGCCCTACCCTGCACACCACCGCCCTTGCCTCCACGCGCCGTAGTGCTGGTGTGGTCGCATCCTTAACTCTCCCAGCACTCTTAATTCTATTAAAACCTCATTCCCAACGACGCCCTACCCTGCACACCACCGCCCTGGCCGGCGCGCGCGCGGGGCGACGCCCTTCCTCGACTGTCCTAACGACGCCGCTCGACTGTCCTAACGACGCCGCTAGTTCCCAAGCAAACGTCGTTTTCGCAAAAATAAAATAATGATGCGCCGAATAGACGACGGAATTTTAGCAAAAAAGGAGGGATGCAACACGAGGACTTCCCAGGGGGTCACCCATCCTAGTACTACTCTCGCCCAAGCACGCTTAACTTCGGAGTTCTGATGGGATCCGGTGCGTTAGTGCTGGTATGATCGCATCCGTCATTCCTAGCACTCTTAATTCTATTAAACCTCATTCCTCCCGACGCCCTACCCTGCACACCACCGCCCTTGCCTCCACGCGCCGTAGTGCTGGTGTGGTCGCATCCTTAACTCTCCCAGCACTCTTAATTCTATTAAAACCTCATTCCCAACGACGCCCTACCCTGCACACCACCGCCCTGGCCGGCGCGCGCGCGCGGCGACGCCCTTCCTCGACTGTCCTAACGACGCCGCTCGACTGTCCTAACGACGCCGCTAGTTCCCAAGCAAACGTCGTTTTCGCCAAAATAAAATAATGATGCGCCGAATAGACGACGGAATTTCAGCAAAAAAGGAGGGATGCAACACGAGGACTTCCCAGGGGGTCACCCATCCTAGTACTACTCTCGCCCAAGCACGCTTAACTTCGGAGTTCTGATGGGATCCGGTGCGTTAGTGCTGGTATGATCGCATCCGTCATTCCTAGCACTCTTAATTCTATTAAACCTCATTCCTCCCGACGCCCTACCCTGCACACCACCGCCCTTGCCTCCACGCGCCGTAGTGCTGGTGTGGTCGCATCCTTAACTCTCCCAGCACTCTTAATTCTATTAAAACCTCATTCCCAACGACGCCCTACCCTGCACACCACCGCCCTGGCCGGCGCGCGCGCGCGGCGACGCCCTTCCTCGACTGTCCTAACGACGCCGCTCGACTGTCCTAACGACGCCGCTAGTTCCCAAGCAAACGTCGTTTTCGCCAAAATAAAATAATGATGCGCCGAATAGACGACGGAATTTCAGCAAAAAAGGAGGGATGCAACACGAGGACTTCCCAGGGGGTCACCCATCCTAGTACTACTCTCGCCCAAGCACGCTTAACTTCGGAGTTCTGATGGGATCCGGTGCGTTAGTGCTGGTATGATCGCATCCGTCATTCCTAGCACTCTTAATTCTATTAAACCTCATTCCTCCCGACGCCCTACCCTGCACACCACCGCCCTTGCCTCCACGCGCCGTAGTGCTGGTGTGGTCGCATCCTTAACTCTCCCAGCACTCTTAATTCTATTAAAACCTCATTCCCAACGACGCCCTACCCTGCACACCACCGCCCTGGCCGGCGCGCGCGCGCGGCGACGCCCTTCCTCGACTGTCCTAACGACGCCGCTCGACTGTCCTAACGACGCCGCTAGTTCCCAAGCAAACGTCGTTTTCGCCAAAATAAAATAATGATGCGCCGAATAGACGACGGAATTTCAGCAAAAAAGGAGGGATGCAACACGAGGACTTCCCAGGGGGTCACCCATCCTAGTACTACTCTCGCCCAAGCACGCTTAACTTCGGAGTTCTGATGGGATCCGGTGCGTTAGTGCTGGTATGATCGCATCCGTCATTCCTAGCACTCTTAATTCTATTAAACCTCATTCCTCCCGACGCCCTACCCTGCACACCACCGCCCTTGCCTCCACGCGCCGTAGTGCTGGTGTGGTCGCATCCTTAACTCTCCCAGCACTCTTAATTCTATTAAAACCTCATTCCCAACGACGCCCTACCCTGCACACCACCGCCCTGGCCGGCGCGCGCGCGGGGCGACGCCCTTCCTCGACTGTCCTAACGACGCCGCTCGACTGTCCTAACGACGCCGCTAGTTCCCAAGCAAACGTCGTTTTCGCCAAAATAAAATAATGATGCGCCGAATAGACGACGGAATTTTAGCAAAAAAGGAGGGATGCAACACGAGGACTTCCCAGGGGGTCACCCATCCTAGTACTACTCTCGCCCAAGCACGCTTAACTTCGGAGTTCTGATGGGATCCGGTGCGTTAGTGCTGGTATGATCGCATCCGTCATTCCTAGCACTCTTAATTCTATTAAACCTCATTCCTCCCGACGCCCTACCCTGCACACCACCGCCCTTGCCTCCACGCGCCGTAGTGCTGGTGTGGTCGCATCCTTAACTCTCCCAGCACTCTTAATTCTATTAAAACCTCATTCCCAACGACGCCCTACCCTGCACACCACCGCCCTGGCCGGCGCGCGCGCGCGGCGACGCCCTTCCTCGACTGTCCTAACGACGCCGCTCGACTGTCCTAACGACGCCGCTAGTTCCCAAGCAAACGTCGTTTTCGCCAAAATAAAATAATGATGCGCCGAATAGACGACGGAATTTCAGCAAAAAAGGAGGGATGCAACACGAGGACTTCCCAGGGGGTCACCCATCCTAGTACTACTCTCGCCCAAGCACGCTTAACTTCGGAGTTCTGATGGGATCCGGTGCGTTAGTGCTGGTATGATCGCATCCGTCATTCCTAGCACTCTTAATTCTATTAAACCTCATTCCTCCCGACGCCCTACCCTGCACACCACCGCCCTTGCCTCCACGCGCCGTAGTGCTGGTGTGGTCGCATCCTTAACTCTCCCAGCACTCTTAATTCTATTAAAACCTCATTCCCAACGACGCCCTACCCTGCACACCACCGCCCTGGCCGGCGCGCGCGCGCGGCGACGCCCTTCCTCGACTGTCCTAACGACGCCGCTCGACTGTCCTAACGACGCCGCTAGTTCCCAAGCAAACGTCGTTTTCGCCAAAATAAAATAATGATGCGCCGAATAGACGACGGAATTTCAGCAAAAAAGGAGGGATGCAACACGAGGACTTCCCAGGGGGTCACCCATCCTAGTACTACTCTCGCCCAAGCACGCTTAACTTCGGAGTTCTGATGGGATCCGGTGCGTTAGTGCTGGTATGATCGCATCCGTCATTCCTAGCACTCTTAATTCTATTAAACCTCATTCCTCCCGACGCCCTACCCTGCACACCACCGCCCTTGCCTCCACGCGCCGTAGTGCTGGTGTGGTCGCATCCTTAACTCTCCCAGCACTCTTAATTCTATTAAAACCTCATTCCCAACGACGCCCTACCCTGCACACCACCGCCCTGGCCGGCGCGCGCGCGCGGCGACGCCCTTCCTCGACTGTCCTAACGACGCCGCTCGACTGTCCTAACGACGCCGCTAGTTCCCAAGCAAACGTCGTTTTCGCCAAAATAAAATAATGATGCGCCGAATAGACGACGGAATTTCAGCAAAAAAGGAGGGATGCAACACGAGGACTTCCCAGGGGGTCACCCATCCTAGTACTACTCTCGCCCAAGCACGCTTAACTTCGGAGTTCTGATGGGATCCGGTGCGTTAGTGCTGGTATGATCGCATCCGTCATTCCTAGCACTCTTAATTCTATTAAACCTCATTCCTCCCGACGCCCTACCCTGCACACCACCGCCCTTGCCTCCACGCGCCGTAGTGCTGGTGTGGTCGCATCCTTAACTCTCCCAGCACTCTTAATTCTATTAAAACCTCATTCCCAACGACGCCCTACCCTGCACACCACCGCCCTGGCCGGCGCGCGCGCGCGGCGACGCCCTTCCTCGACTGTCCTAACGACGCCGCTCGACTGTCCTAACGACGCCGCTAGTTCCCAAGCAAACGTCGTTTTCGCCAAAATAAAATAATGATGCGCCGAATAGACGACGGAATTTCAGCAAAAAAGGAGGGATGCAACACGAGGACTTCCCAGGGGGTCACCCATCCTAGTACTACTCTCGCCCAAGCACGCTTAACTTCGGAGTTCTGATGG
Organism: Solanum rostratum; assembly: GCA_029948455.1. Taxonomy (NCBI): domain Eukaryota; kingdom Viridiplantae; phylum Streptophyta; class Magnoliopsida; order Solanales; family Solanaceae; genus Solanum; species Solanum rostratum. The sequence continues at coordinate 79,670 of JARACL010000118.1, read as the reverse complement.
GATCCGGTGCGTTAGTGCTGGTATGATCGCATCCGTCATTCCTAGCACTCTTAATTCTATTAAACCTCATTCCTCCCGACGCCCTACCCTGCACACCACCGCCCTTGCCTCCACGCGCCGTAGTGCTGGTGTGGTCGCATCCTTAACTCTCCCAGCACTCTTAATTCTATTAAAACCTCATTCCCAACGACGCCCTACCCTGCACACCACCGCCCTGGCCGGCGCGCGCGCGCGGCGACGCCCTTCCTCGACTGTCCTAACGACGCCGCTCGACTGTCCTAACGACGCCGCTAGTTCCCAAGCAAACGTCGTTTTCGCCAAAATAAAATAATGATGCGCCGAATAGACGACGGAATTTCAGCAAAAAAGGAGGGATGCAACACGAGGACTTCCCAGGGGGTCACCCATCCTAGTACTACTCTCGCCCAAGCACGCTTAACTTCGGAGTTCTGATGGGATCCGGTGCGTTAGTGCTGGTATGATCGCATCCGTCATTCCTAGCACTCTTAATTCTATTAAACCTCATTCCTCCCGACGCCCTACCCTGCACACCACCGCCCTTGCCTCCACGCGCCGTAGTGCTGGTGTGGTCGCATCCTTAACTCTCCCAGCACTCTTAATTCTATTAAAACCTCATTCCCAACGACGCCCTACCCTGCACACCACCGCCCTGGCCGGCGCGCGCGCGCTGCGACGCCCTTCCTCGACTGTCCTAACGACGCCGCTCGACTGTCCTAACGACGCCGCTAGTTCCCAAGCAAACGTCGTTTTCGCCAAAATAAAATAATGATGCGCCGAATAGACGACGGAATTTCAGCAAAAAAGGAGGGATGCAACACGAGGACTTCCCAGGGGGTCACCCATCCTAGTACTACTCTCGCCCAAGCACGCTTAACTTCGGAGTTCTGATGGGATCCGGTGCGTTAGTGCTGGTATGATCGCATCCGTCATTCCTAGCACTCTTAATTCTATTAAACCTCATTCCTCCCGACGCCCTACCCTGCACACCACCGCCCTTGCCTCCACGCGCCGTAGTGCTGGTGTGGTCGCATCCTTAACTCTCCCAGCACTCTTAATTCTATTAAAACCTCATTCCCAACGACGCCCTACCCTGCACACCACCGCCCTGGCCGGCGCGCGCGCGGGGCGACGCCCTTCCTCGACTGTCCTAACGACGCCGCTCGACTGTCCTAACGACGCCGCTAGTTCCCAAGCAAACGTCGTTTTCGCCAAAATAAAATAATGATGCGCCGAATAGACGACGGAATTTCAGCAAAAAAGGAGGGATGCAACACGAGGACTTCCCAGGGGGTCACCCATCCTAGTACTACTCTCGCCCAAGCACGCTTAACTTCGGAGTTCTGATGGGATCCGGTGCGTTAGTGCTGGTATGATCGCATCCGTCATTCCTAGCACTCTTAATTCTATTAAACCTCATTCCTCCCGACGCCCTACCCTGCACACCACCGCCCTTGCCTCCACGCGCCGTAGTGCTGGTGTGGTCGCATCCTTAACTCTCCCAGCACTCTTAATTCTATTAAAACCTCATTCCCAACGACGCCCTACCCTGCACACCACCGCCCTGGCCGGCGCGCGCGCGCGGCGACGCCCTTCCTCGACTGTCCTAACGACGCCGCTCGACTGTCCTAACGACGCCGCTAGTTCCCAAGCAAACGTCGTTTTCGCCAAAATAAAATAATGATGCGCCGAATAGACGACGGAATTTCAGCAAAAAAGGAGGGATGCAACACGAGGACTTCCCAGGGGGTCACCCATCCTAGTACTACTCTCGCCCAAGCACGCTTAACTTCGGAGTTCTGATGGGATCCGGTGCGTTAGTGCTGGTATGATCGCATCCGTCATTCCTAGCACTCTTAATTCTATTAAACCTCATTCCTCCCGACGCCCTACCCTGCACACCACCGCCCTTGCCTCCACGCGCCGTAGTGCTGGTGTGGTCGCATCCTTAACTCTCCCAGCACTCTTAATTCTATTAAAACCTCATTCCCAACGACGCCCTACCCTGCACACCACCGCCCTGGCCGGCGCGCGCGCGCGGCGACGCCCTTCCTCGACTGTCCTAACGACGCCGCTCGACTGTCCTAACGACGCCGCTAGTTCCCAAGCAAACGTCGTTTTCGCCAAAATAAAATAATGATGCGCCGAATAGACGACGGAATTTCAGCAAAAAAGGAGGGATGCAACACGAGGACTTCCCAGGGGGTCACCCATCCTAGTACTACTCTCGCCCAAGCACGCTTAACTTCGGAGTTCTGATGGGATCCGGTGCGTTAGTGCTGGTATGATCGCATCCGTCATTCCTAGCACTCTTAATTCTATTAAACCTCATTCCTCCCGACGCCCTACCCTGCACACCACCGCCCTTGCCTCCACGCGCCGTAGTGCTGGTGTGGTCGCATCCTTAACTCTCCCAGCACTCTTAATTCTATTAAAACCTCATTCCCAACGACGCCCTACCCTGCACACCACCGCCCTGGCCGGCGCGCGCGCGCGGCGACGCCCTTCCTCGACTGTCCTAACGACGCCGCTCGACTGTCCTAACGACGCCGCTAGTTCCCAAGCAAACGTCGTTTTCGCCAAAATAAAATAATGATGCGCCGAATAGACGACGGAATTTCAGCAAAAAAGGAGGGATGCAACACGAGGACTTCCCAGGGGGTCACCCATCCTAGTACTACTCTCGCCCAAGCACGCTTAACTTCGGAGTTCTGATGGGATCCGGTGCGTTAGTGCTGGTATGATCGCATCCGTCATTCCTAGCACTCTTAATTCTATTAAACCTCATTCCTCCCGACGCCCTACCCTGCACACCACCGCCCTTGCCTCCACGCGCCGTAGTGCTGGTGTGGTCGCATCCTTAACTCTCCCAGCACTCTTAATTCTATTAAAACCTCATTCCCAACGACGCCCTACCCTGCACACCACCGCCCTGGCCGGCGCGCGCGCGCGGCGACGCCCTTCCTCGACTGTCCTAACGACGCCGCTCGACTGTCCTAACGACGCCGCTAGTTCCCAAGCAAACGTCGTTTTCGCCAAAATAAAATAATGATGCGCCGAATAGACGACGGAATTTCAGCAAAAAAGGAGGGATGCAACACGAGGACTTCCCAGGGGGTCACCCATCCTAGTACTACTCTCGCCCAAGCACGCTTAACTTCGGAGTTCTGATGGGATCCGGTGCGTTAGTGCTGGTATGATCGCATCCGTCATTCCTAGCACTCTTAATTCTATTAAACCTCATTCCTCCCGACGCCCTACCCTGCACACCACCGCCCTTGCCTCCACGCGCCGTAGTGCTGGTGTGGTCGCATCCTTAACTCTCCCAGCACTCTTAATTCTATTAAAACCTCATTCCCAACGACGCCCTACCCTGCACACCACCGCCCTGGCCGGCGCGCGCGCGCGGCGACGCCCTTCCTCGACTGTCCTAACGACGCCGCTCGACTGTCCTAACGACGCCGCTAGTTCCCAAGCAAACGTCGTTTTCGCCAAAATAGAATAATGATGCGCCGAATAGACGACGGAATTTCAGCAAAAAAGGAGGGATGCAACACGAGGACTTCCCAGGGGGTCACCCATCCTAGTACTACTCTCGCCCAAGCACGCTTAACTTCGGAGTTCTGATGGGATCCGGTGCGTTAGTGCTGGTATGATCGCATCCGTCATTCCTAGCACTCTTAATTCTATTAAACCTCATTCCTCCCGACGCCCTACCCTGCACACCACCGCCCTTGCCTCCACGCGCCGTAGTGCTGGTGTGGTCGCATCCTTAACTCTCCCAGCACTCTTAATTCTATTAAAACCTCATTCCCAACGACGCCCTACCCTGCACACCACCGCCCTGGCCGGCGCGCGCGCGCGGCGACGCCCTTCCTCGACTGTCCTAACGACGCCGCTCGACTGTCCTAACGACGCCGCTAGTTCCCAAGCAAACGTCGTTTTCGCCAAAATAAAATAATGATGCGCCGAATAGACGACGGAATTTCAGCAAAAAAGGAGGGATGCAACACGAGGACTTCCCAGGGGGTCACCCATCCTAGTACTACTCTCGCCCAAGCACGCTTAACTTCGGAGTTCTGATGGGATCCGGTGCGTTAGTGCTGGTATGATCGCATCCGTCATTCCTAGCACTCTTAATTCTATTAAACCTCATTCCTCCCGACGCCCTACCCTGCACACCAGCGCCCTTGCCTCCACGCGCCGTAGTGCTGGTGTGGTCGCATCCTTAACTCTCCCAGCACTCTTAATTCTATTAAAACCTCATTCCCAACGACGCCCTACCCTGCACACCACCGCCCTGGCCGGCGCGCGGCGACGCCCTTCCTCGACTGTCCTAACGACGCCGCTCGACTGTCCTAACGACGCCGCTAGTTCCCAAGCAAACGTCGTTTTCGCCAAAATAAAATAATGATGCGCCGAATAGACGACGGAATTTCAGCAAAAAAGGAGGGATGCAACACGAGGACTTCCCAGGGGGTCACCCATCCTAGTACTACTCTCGCCCAAGCACGCTTAACTTCGGAGTTCTGATGGGATCCGGTGCGTTAGTGCTGGTATGATCGCATCCGTCATTCCTAGCACTCTTAATTCTATTAAACCTCATTCCTCCCGACGCCCTACCCTGCACACCACCGCCCTTGCCTCCACGCGCCGTAGTGCTGGTGTGGTCGCATCCTTAACTCTCCCAGCACTCTTAATTCTATTAAAACCTCATTCCCAACGACGCCCTACCCTGCACACCACCGCCCTGGCCGGCGCGCGCGCGCGGCGACGCCCTTCCTCGACTGTCCTAACGACGCCGCTCGACTGTCCTAACGACGCCGCTAGTTCCCAAGCAAACGTCGTTTTCGCCAAAATAAAATAATGATGCGCCGAATAGACGACGGAATTTCAGCAAAAAAGGAGGGATGCAACACGAGGACTTCCCAGGGGGTCACCCATCCTAGTACTACTCTCGCCCAAGCACGCTTAACTTCGGAGTTCTGATGGGATCCGGTGCGTTAGTGCTGGTATGATCGCATCCGTCATTCCTAGCACTCTTAATTCTATTAAACCTCATTCCTCCCGACGCCCTACCCTGCACACCACCGCCCTTGCCTCCACGCGCCGTAGTGCTGGTGTGGTCGCATCCTTAACTCTCCCAGCACTCTTAATTCTATTAAAACCTCATTCCCAACGACGCCCTACCCTGCACACCACCGCCCTGGCCGGCGCGCGCGCGCGGCGACGCCCTTCCTCGACTGTCCTAACGACGCCGCTCGACTGTCCTAACGACGCCGCTAGTTCCCAAGCAAACGTCGTTTTCGCCAAAATAAAATAATGATGCGCCGAATAGACGACGGAATTTCAGCAAAAAAGGAGGGATGCAACACGAGGACTTCCCAGGGGGTCACCCATCCTAGTACTACTCTCGCCCAAGCACGCTTAACTTCGGAGTTCTGATGGGATCCGGTGCGTTAGTGCTGGTATGATCGCATCCGTCATTCCTAGCACTCTTAATTCTATTAAACCTCATTCCTCCCGACGCCCTACCCTGCACACCACCGCCCTTGCCTCCACGCGCCGTAGTGCTGGTGTGGTCGCATCCTTAACTCTCCCAGCACTCTTAATTCTATTAAAACCTCATTCCCAACGACGCCCTACCCTGCACACCACCGCCCTGGCCGGCGCGCGCGCGCGGCGACGCCCTTCCTCGACTGTCCTAACGACGCCGCTCGACTGTCCTAACGACGCCGCTAGTTCCCAAGCAAACGTCGTTTTCGCCAAAATAAAATAATGATGCGCCGAATAGACGACGGAATTTCAGCAAAAAAGGAGGGATGCAACACGAGGACTTCCCAGGGGGTCACCCACCCTAGTACTACTCTCGCCCAAGCACGCTTAACTTCGGAGTTCTGATGGGATCCGGTGCGTTAGTGCTGGTATGATCGCATCCGTCATTCCTAGCACTCTTAATTCTATTAAACCTCATTCCTCCCGACGCCCTACCCTGCACACCACCGCCCTTGCCTCCACGCGCCGTAGTGCTGGTGTGGTCGCATCCTTAACTCTCCCAGCACTCTTAATTCTATTAAAACCTCATTCCCAACGACGCCCTACCCTGCACACCACCGCCCTGGCCGGCGCGCGCGCGCGCGGCGACGCCCTTCCTCGACTGTCCTAACGACGCCGCTCGACTGTCCTAACGACGCCGCTAGTTCCCAAGCAAACGTCGTTTTCGCCAAAATAAAATAATGATGCGCCGAATAGACGACGGAATTTCAGCAAAAAAGGAGGGATGCAACACGAGGACTTCCCAGGGGGTCACCCATCCTAGTACTACTCTCGCCCAAGCACGCTTAACTTCGGAGTTCTGATGGGATCCGGTGCGTTAGTGCTGGTATGATCGCATCCGTCATTCCTAGCACTCTTAATTCTATTAAACCTCATTCCTCCCGACGCCCTACCCTGCACACCACCGCTCTTGCCTCCACGCGCCGTAGTGCTGGTGTGGTCGCATCCTTAACTCTCCCAGCACTCTTAATTCTATTAAAACCTCATTCCCAACGACGCCCTACCCTGCACACCACCGCCCTGGCCGGCGCGCGCGCGCGGCGACGCCCTTCCTCGACTGTCCTAACGACGCCGCTCGACTGTCCTAACGACGCCGCTAGTTCCCAAGCAAACGTCGTTTTCGCCAAAATAAAATAATGATGCGCCGAATAGACGACGGAATTTCAGCAAAAAAGGAGGGATGCAACACGAGGACTTCCCAGGGGGTCACCCATCCTAGTACTACTCTCGCCCAAGCACGCTTAACTTCGGAGTTCTGATGGGATCCGGTGCGTTAGTGCTGGTATGATCGCATCCGTCATTCCTAGCACTCTTAATTCTATTAAACCTCATTCCTCCCGACGCCCTACCCTGCACACCACCGCCCTTGCCTCCACGCGCCGTAGTGCTGGTGTGGTCGCATCCTTAACTCTCCCAGCACTCTTAATTCTATTAAAACCTCATTCCCAACGACGCCCTACCCTGCACACCACCGCCCTGGCCGGCGCGCGCGCGCGGCGACGCCCTTCCTCGACTGTCCTAACGACGCCGCTCGACTGTCCTAACGACGCCGCTAGTTCCCAAGCAAACGTCGTTTTCCAAAATAAAATAATGATGCGCCGAATAGACGACGGAATTTCAGCAAAAAAGGAGGGATGCAACACGAGGACTTCCCAGGGGGTCACCCATCCTAGTACTACTCTCGCCCAAGCACGCTTAACTTCGGAGTTCTGATGGGATCCGGTGCGTTAGTGCTGGTATGATCGCATCCGTCATTCCTAGCACTCTTAATTCTATTAAACCTCATTCCTCCCGACGCCCCTACCCTGCACACCACCGCCCTTGCCTCCACGCGCCGTAGTGCTGGTGTGGTCGCATCCTTAACTCTCCCAGCACTCTTAATTCTATTAAAACCTCATTCCCAACGACGCCCTACCCTGCACACCACCGCCCTGGCCGGCGCGCTGCGCGCGGCGACGCCCTTCCTCGACTGTCCTAACGACGCCGCTCGACTGTCCTAACGACGCCGCTAGTTCCCAAGCAAACGTCGTTTTCGCCAAAATAAAATAATGATGCGCCGAATAGACGACGGAATTTCAGCAAAAAAGGAGGGATGCAACACGAGGACTTCCAAGGGGGTCACCCATCCTAGTACTACTCTCGCCCAAGCACGCTTAACTTCGGAGTTCTGATGGGATCCGGTGCGTTAGTGCTGGTATGATCGCATCCGTCATTCCTAGCACTCTTAATTCTATTAAACCTCATTCCTCCCGACGCCCTACCCTGCACACCACCGCCCTTGCCTCCACGCGCCGTAGTGCTGGTGTGGTCGCATCCTTAACTCTCCCAGCACTCTTAATTCTATTAAAACCTCATTCCCAACGACGCCCTACCCTGCACACCACCGCCCTGGCCGGCGCGCGCGCGCGGCGACGCCCTTCCTCGACTGTCCTAACGACGCCGCTCGACTGTCCTAACGACGCCGCTAGTTCCCAAGCAAACGTCGTTTTCGCCAAAATAAAATAATGATGCGCCGAATAGACGACGGAATTTCAGCAAAAAAGGAGGGATGCAACACGAGGACTTCCCAGGGGGTCACCCATCCTAGTACTACTCTCGCCCAAGCACGCTTAACTTCGGAGTTCTGATGGGATCCGGTGCGTTAGTGCTGGTATGATCGCATCCGTCATTCCTAGCACTCTTAATTCTATTAAACCTCATTCCTCCCGACGCCCTACCCTGCACACCACCGCCCTTGCCTCCACGCGCCGTAGTGCTGGTGTGGTCGCATCCTTAACTCTCCCAGCACTCTTAATTCTATTAAAACCTCATTCCCAACGACGCCCTACCCTGCACACCACCGCCCTGGCCGGCGCGCGCGCGCGGCGACGCCCTTCCTCGACTGTCCTAACGACGCCGCTCGACTGTCCTAACGACGCCGCTAGTTCCCAAGCAAACGTCGTTTTCGCCAAAATAAAATAATGATGCGCCGAATAGACGACGGAATTTCAGCAAAAAAGGAGGGATGCAACACGAGGACTTCCAAGGGGGTCACCCATCCTAGTACTACTCTCGCCCAAGCACGCTTAACTTCGGAGTTCTGATGGGATCCGGTGCGTTAGTGCTGGTATGATCGCATCCGTCATTCCTAGCACTCTTAATTCTATTAAACCTCATTCCTCCCGACGCCCTACCCTGCACACCACCGCCCTTGCCTCCACGCGCCGTAGTGCTGGTGTGGTCGCATCCTTAACTCTCCCAGCACTCTTAATTCTATTAAAACCTCATTCCCAACGACGCCCTACCCTGCACACCACCGCCCTGGCCGGCGCGCGCGCGCGGCGACGCCCTTCCTCGACTGTCCTAACGACGCCGCTCGACTGTCCTAACGACGCCGCTAGTTCCCAAGCAAACGTCGTTTTCGCCAAAATAAAATAATGATGCGCCGAATAGACGACGGAATTTCAGCAAAAAAGGAGGGATGCAACACGAGGACTTCCCAGGGGGTCACCCATCCTAGTACTACTCTCGCCCAAGCACGCTTAACTTCGGAGTTCTGATGGGATCCGGTGCGTTAGTGCTGGTATGATCGCATCCGTCATTCCTAGCACTCTTAATTCTATTAAACCTCATTCCTCCCGACGCCCTACCCTGCACACCACCGCCCTTGCCTCCACGCGCCGTAGTGCTGGTGTGGTCGCATCCTTAACTCTCCCAGCACTCTTAATTCTATTAAAACCTCATTCCCAACGACGCCCTACCCTGCACACCACCGCCCTGGCCGGCGCGCGCGCGCGGCGACGCCCTTCCTCGACTGTCCTAACGACGCCGCTCGACTGTCCTAACGACGCCGCTAGTTCCCAAGCAAACGTCGTTTTCGCCAAAATAAAATAATGATGCGCTGAATAGACGACGGAATTTCAGCAAAAAAGGAGGGATGCAACACGAGGACTTCCCAGGGGGTCACCCATCCTAGTACTACTCTCGCCCAAGCACGCTTAACTTCGGAGTTCTGATGGGATCCGGTGCGTTAGTGCTGGTATGATCGCATCCGTCATTCCTAGCACTCTTAATTCTATTAAACCTCATTCCTCCCGACGCCCTACCCTGCACACCACCGCCCTTGCCTCCACGCGCCGTAGTGCTGGTGTGGTCGCATCCTTAACTCTCCCAGCACTCTTAATTCTATTAAAACCTCATTCCCAACGACGCCCTACCCTGCACACCACCGCCCTGGCCGGCGCGCGCGCGCGGCGACGCCCTTCCTCGACTGTCCTAACGACGCCGCTCGACTGTCCTAACGACGCCGCTAGTTCCCAAGCAAACGTCGTTTTCGCCAAAATAAAATAATGATGCGCCGAATAGACGACGGAATTTCAGCAAAAAAGGAGGGATGCAACACGAGGACTTCCCAGGGGGTCACCCATCCTAGTACTACTCTCGCCCAAGCACGCTTAACTTCGGAGTTCTGATGGGATCCGGTGCGTAAGTGCTGGTATGATCGCATCCGTCATTCCTGGCACTCTTAATTCTATTAAACCTCATTCCTCCCGACGCCCTACCCTGCACACCACCGCCCTTGCCTCCACGCGCCGTAGTGCTGGTGTGGTCGCATCCTTAACTCTCCCAGCACTCTTAATTCTATTAAAACCTCATTCCCAACGACGCCCTACCCTGCACACCACCGCCCTGGCCGGCGCGCGCGCGCGGCGACGCCCTTCCTCGACTGTCCTAACGACGCCGCTCGACTGTCCTAACGACGCCGCTAGTTCCCAAGCAAACGTCGTTTTCGCCAAAATAAAATAATGATGCGCCGAATAGACGACGGAATTTCAGCAAAAAAGGAGGGATGCAACACGAGGACTTCCCAGGGGGTCAGCCATCCTAGTACTACTCTCGCCCAAGCACGCTTAACTTCGGAGTTCTGATGGGATCCGGTGCGTTAGTGCTGGTATGATCGCATCCGTCATTCCTAGCACTCTTAATTCTATTAAACCTCATTCCTCCCGACGCCCTACCCTGCACACCACCGCCCTTGCCTCCACGCGCCGTAGTGCTGGTGTGGTCGCATCCTTAACTCTCCCAGCACTCTTAATTCTATTAAAACCTCATTCCCAACGACGCCCTACCCTGCACACCACCGCCCTGGCCGGCGCGCGCGCGCGGCGACGCCCTTCCTCGACTGTCCTAACGACGCCGCTCGACTGTCCTAACGACGCCGCTAGTTCCCAAGCAAACGTCGTTTTCGCCAAAATAAAATAATGATGCGCCGAATAGACGACGGAATTTCAGCAAAAAAGGAGGGATGCAACACGAGGACTTCCCAGGGGGTCACCCATCCTAGTACTACTCTCGCCCAAGCACGCTTAACTTCGGAGTTCTGATGGGATCCGGTGCGTTAGTGCTGGTATGATCGCATCCGTCATTCCTAGCACTCTTAATTCTATTAAACCTCATTCCTCCCGACGCCCTACCCTGCACACCACCGCCCTTGCCTCCACGCGCCGTAGTGCTGGTGTGGTCGCATCCTTAACTCTCCCAGCACTCTTAATTCTATTAAAACCTCATTCCCAACGACGCCCTACCCTGCACACCACCGCCCTGGCCGGCGCGCGCGCGCGGCGACGCCCTTCCTCGACTGTCCTAGCGACGCCGCTCGACTGTCCTAACGACGCCGCTAGTTCCCAAGCAAACGTCGTTTTCGCCAAAATAAAATAATGATGCGCCGAATAGACGACGGAATTTCAGCAAAAAAGGAGGGATGCAACACGAGGACTTCCCAGGGGGTCACCCATCCTAGTACTACTCTCGCCCAAGCACGCTTAACTTCGGAGTTCTGATGGGATCCGGTGCGTTAGTGCTGGTATGATAGCATCCGTCATTCCTGGCACTCTTAATTCTATTAAACCTCATTCCTCCCGACGCCCTACCCTGCACACCACCGCCCTTGCCTCCACGCGCCGTAGTGCTGGTGTGGTCGCATCCTTAACTCTCCCAGCACTCTTAATTCTATTAAAACCTCATTCCCAACGACGCCCTACCCTGCACACCACCGCCCTGGCCGGCGCGCGCGCGCGGCGACGCCCTTCCTCGACTGTCCTAACGACGCCGCTCGACTGTCCTAACGACGCCGCTAGTTCCCAAGCAAACGTCGTTTTCGCCAAAATAAAATAATGATGCGCCGAATAGACGACGGAATTTCAGCAAAAAAGGAGGGATGCAACACGAGGACTTCCCAGGGGGTCACCCATCCTAGTACTACTCTCGCCCAAGCACGCTTAACTTCGGAGTTCTGATGGGATCCGGTGCGTTAGTGCTGGTATGATCGCATCCGTCATTCCTAGCACTCTTAATTCTATTAAACCTCATTCCTCCCGACGCCCTACCCTGCACACCACCGCCCTTGCCTCCACGCGCCGTAGTGCTGGTGTGGTCGCATCCTTAACTCTCCCAGCACTCTTAATTCTATTAAAACCTCATTCCCAACGACGCCCTACCCTGCACACCACCGCCCTGGCCGGCGCGCGCGCGCGGCTACGCCCTTCCTCGACTGTCCTAACGACGCCGCTCGACTGTCCTAACGACGCCGCTAGTTCCCAAGCAAACGTCGTTTTCGCCAAAATAAAATAATGATGCGCCGAATAGACGACGGAATTTCAGCAAAAAAGGAGGGATGCAACACGAGGACTTCCCAGGGGGTCACCCATCCTAGTACTACTCTCGCCCAAGCACGCTTAACTTCGGAGTTCTGATGGGATCCGGTGCGTTAGTGCTGGTATGATCGCATCCGTCATTCCTAGCACTCTTAATTCTATTAAACCTCATTCCTCCCGACGCCCTACCCTGCACACCACCGCCCTTGCCTCCACGCGCCGTAGTGCTGGTGTGGTCGCATCCTTAACTCTCCCAGCACTCTTAATTCTATTAAAACCTCATTCCCAACGACGCCCTACCCTGCACACCACCGCCCTGGCCGGCGCGCGCGCGCGGCGACGCCCTTCCTCGACTGTCCTAACGACGCCGCTCGACTGTCCTAACGACGCCGCTAGTTCCCAAGCAAACGTCGTTTTCGCCAAAATAAAATAATGATGCGCCGAATAGACGACGGAATTTCAGCAAAAAAGGAGGGATGCAACACGAGGACTTCCCAGGGGGTCACCCATCCTAGTACTACTCTCGCCCAAGCACGCTTAACTTCGGAGTTCTGATGGGATCCGGTGCGTTAGTGCTGGTATGATCGCATCCGTCATTCCTGGCACTCTTAATTCTATTAAACCTCATTCCTCCCGACGCCCTACCCTGCACACCACCGCCCTTGCCTCCACGCGCCGTAGTGCTGGTGTGGTCGCATCCTTAACTCTCCCAGCACTCTTAATTCTATTAAAACCTCATTCCCAACGACGCCCTACCCTGCACACCACCGCCCTGGCCGGCGCGCGCGCGCGGCGACGCCCTTCCTCGACTGTCCTAACGACGCCGCTCGACTGTCCTAACGACGCCGCTAGTTCCCAAGCAAACGTCGTTTTCGCCAAAATAAAATAATGATGCGCCGAATAGACGACGGAATTTCAGCAAAAAAGGAGGGATGCAACACGAGGACTTCCCAGGGGGTCACCCATCCTAGTACTACTCTCGCCCAAGCACGCTTAACTTCGGAGTTCTGATGGGATCCGGTGCGTTAGTGCTGGTATGATCGCATCCGTCATTCCTAGCACTCTTAATTCTATTAAACCTCATTCCTCCCGACGCCCTACCCTGCACACCACCGCCCTTGCCTCCACGCGCCGTAGTGCTGGTGTGGTCGCATCCTTAACTCTCCCAGCACTCTTAATTCTATTAAAACCTCATTCCCAACGACGCCCTACCCTGCACACCACCGCCCTGGCCGGCGCGCGCGCGCGGCGACGCCCTTCCTCGACTGTCCTAACGACGCCGCTCGACTGTCCTAACGACGCCGCTAGTTCCCAAGCAAACGTCGTTTTCGCCAAAATAATATAATGATGCGCCGAATAGACGACGGAATTTCAGCAAAAAAGGAGGGATGCAACACGAGGACTTCCCAGGGGGTCACCCATCCTAGTACTACTCTCGCCCAAGCACGCTTAACTTCGGAGTTCTGATGGGATCCGGTGCGTTAGTGCTGGTATGATCGCATCCGTCATTCCTAGCACTCTTAATTCTATTAAACCTCATTCCTCCCGACGCCCTACCCTGCACACCACCGCCCTTGCCTCCACGCGCCGTAGTGCTGGTGTGGTCGCATCCTTAACTCTCCCAGCACTCTTAATTCTATTAAAACCTCATTCCCAACGACGCCCTACCCTGCACACCACCGCCCTGGCCGGCGCGCGCGCGCGGCGACGCCCTTCCTCGACTGTCCTAACGACGCCGCTCGACTGTCCTAACGACGCCGCTAGTTCCCAAGCAAACGTCGTTTTCGCCAAAATAAAATAATGATGCGCCGAATAGACGACGGAATTTCAGCAAAAAAGGAGGGATGCAACACGAGGACTTCCCAGGGGGTCACCCATCCTAGTACTACTCTCGCCCAAGCACGCTTAACTTCGGAGTTCTGATGGGATCCGGTGCGTTAGTGCTGGTATGATCGCATCCGTCATTCCTAGCACTCTTAATTCTATTAAACCTCATTCCTCCCGACGCCCTACCCTGCACACCACCGCCCTTGCCTCCACGCGCCGTAGTGCTGGTGTGGTCGCATCCTTAACTCTCCCAGCACTCTTAATTCTATTAAAACCTCATTCCCAACGACGCCCTACCCTGCACACCACCGCCCTGGCCGGCGCGCGCGCGCGGCGACGCCCTTCCTCGACTGTCCTAACGACGCCGCTCGACTGTCCTAACGACGCCGCTAGTTCCCAAGCAAACGTCGTTTTCGCCAAAATAAAATAATGATGCGCCGAATAGACGACGGAATTTCAGCAAAAAAGGAGGGATGCAACACGAGGACTTCCCAGGGGGTCACCCATCCTAGTACTACTCTCGCCCAAGCACGCTTAACTTCGGAGTTCTGATGGGATCCGGTGCGTTAGTGCTGGTATGATCGCATCCGTCATTCCTAGCACTCTTAATTCTATTAAACCTCATTCCTCCCGACGCCCTACCCTGCACACCACCGCCCTTGCCTCCACGCGCCGTAGTGCTGGTGTGGTCGCATCCTTAACTCTCCCAGCACTCTTAATTCTATTAAAACCTCTTTCCCAACGACGCCCTACCCTGCACACCACCGCCCTGGCCGGCGCGCGCGCGCGGCGACGCCCTTCCTCGACTGTCCTAACGACGCCGCTCGACTGTCCTAACGACGCCGCTAGTTCCCAAGCAAACGTCGTTTTCGCCAAAATAAAATAATGATGCGCCGAATAGACGACGGAATTTCAGCAAAAAAGGAGGGATGCAACACGAGGACTTCCCAGGGGGTCACCCATCCTAGTACTACTCTCGCCCAAGCACGCTTAACTTCGGAGTTCTGATGGGATCCGGTGCGTTAGTGCTGGTATGATCGCATCCGTCATTCCTAGCACTCTTAATTCTATTAAACCTCATTCCTCCCGACGCCCTACCCTGCACACCACCGCCCTTGCCTCCACGCGCCGTAGTGCTGGTGTGGTCGCATCCTTAACTCTCCCAGCACTCTTAATTCTATTAAAACCTCATTCCCAACGACGCCCTACCCTGCACACCACCGCCCTGGCCGGCGCGCGCGCGCGGCTACGCCCTTCCTCGACTGTCCTAACGACGCCGCTCGACTGTCCTAACGACGCCGCTAGTTCCCAAGCAAACGTCGTTTTCGCCAAAATAAAATAATGATGCGCCGAATAGACGACGGAATTTCAGCAAAAAAGGAGGGATGCAACACGAGGACTTCCCAGGGGGTCACCCATCCTAGTACTACTCTCGCCCAAGCACGCTTAACTTCGGAGTTCTGATGGGATCCGGTGCGTTAGTGCTGGTATGATCGCATCCGTCATTCCTAGCACTCTTAATTCTATTAAACCTCATTCCTCCCGACGCCCTACCCTGCACACCACCGCCCTTGCCTCCACGCGCCGTAGTGCTGGTGTGGTCGCATCCTTAACTCTCCCAGCACTCTTAATTCTATTAAAACCTCATTCCCAACGACGCCCTACCCTGCACACCACCGCCCTGGCCGGCGCGCGCGCGCGGCGACGCCCTTCCTCGACTGTCCTAACGACGCCGCTCGACTGTCCTAACGACGCCGCTAGTTCCCAAGCAAACGTCGTTTTCGCCAAAATAAAATAATGATGCGCCGAATAGACGACGGAATTTCAGCAAAAAAGGAGGGATGCAACACGAGGACTTCCCAGGGGGTCACCCATCCTAGTACTACTCTCGCCCAAGCACGCTTAACTTCGGAGTTCTGATGGGATCCGGTGCGTTAGTGCTGGTATGATCGCATCCGTCATTCCTGGCACTCTTAATTCTATTAAACCTCATTCCTCCCGACGCCCTACCCTGCACACCACCGCCCTTGCCTCCACGCGCCGTAGTGCTGGTGTGGTCGCATCCTTAACTCTCCCAGCACTCTTAATTCTATTAAAACCTCATTCCCAACGACGCCCTACCCTGCACACCACCGCCCTGGCCGGCGCGCGCGCGCGGCGACGCCCTTCCTCGACTGTCCTAACGACGCCGCTCGACTGTCCTAACGACGCCGCTAGTTCCCAAGCAAACGTCGTTTTCGCCAAAATAAAATAATGATGCGCCGAATAGACGACGGAATTTCAGCAAAAAAGGAGGGATGCAACACGAGGACTTCCCAGGGGGTCACCCATCCTAGTACTACTCTCGCCCAAGCACGCTTAACTTCGGAGTTCTGATGGGATCCGGTGCGTTAGTGCTGGTATGATCGCATCCGTCATTCCTAGCACTCTTAATTCTATTAAACCTCATTCCTCCCGACGCCCTACCCTGCACACCACCGCCCTTGCCTCCACGCGCCGTAGTGCTGGTGTGGTCGCATCCTTAACTCTCCCAGCACTCTTAATTCTATTAAAACCTCATTCCCAACGACGCCCTACCCTGCACACCACCGCCCTGGCCGGCGCGCGCGCGCGGCGACGCCCTTCCTCGACTGTCCTAACGACGCCGCTCGACTGTCCTAACGACGCCGCTAGTTCCCAAGCAAACGTCGTTTTCGCCAAAATAATATAATGATGCGCCGAATAGACGACGGAATTTCAGCAAAAAAGGAGGGATGCAACACGAGGACTTCCCAGGGGGTCACCCATCCTAGTACTACTCTCGCCCAAGCACGCTTAACTTCGGAGTTCTGATGGGATCCGGTGCGTTAGTGCTGGTATGATCGCATCCGTCATTCCTAGCACTCTTAATTCTATTAAACCTCATTCCTCCCGACGCCCTACCCTGCACACCACCGCCCTTGCCTCCACGCGCCGTAGTGCTGGTGTGGTCGCATCCTTAACTCTCCCAGCACTCTTAATTCTATTAAAACCTCATTCCCAACGACGCCCTACCCTGCACACCACCGCCCTGGCCGGCGCGCGCGCGCGGCGACGCCCTTCCTCGACTGTCCTAACGACGCCGCTCGACTGTCCTAACGACGCCGCTAGTTCCCAAGCAAACGTCGTTTTCGCCAAAATAAAATAATGATGCGCCGAATAGACGACGGAATTTCAGCAAAAAAGGAGGGATGCAACACGAGGACTTCCCAGGGGGTCACCCATCCTAGTACTACTCTCGCCCAAGCACGCTTAACTTCGGAGTTCTGATGGGATCCGGTGCGTTAGTGCTGGTATGATCGCATCCGTCATTCCTAGCACTCTTAATTCTATTAAACCTCATTCCTCCCGACGCCCTACCCTGCACACCACCGCCCTTGCCTCCACGCGCCGTAGTGCTGGTGTGGTCGCATCCTTAACTCTCCCAGCACTCTTAATTCTATTAAAACCTCATTCCCAACGACGCCCTACCCTGCACACCACCGCCCTGGCCGGCGCGCGCGCGCGGCGACGCCCTTCCTCGACTGTCCTAACGACGCCGCTCGACTGTCCTAACGACGCCGCTAGTTCCCAAGCAAACGTCGTTTTCGCCAAAATAAAATAATGATGCGCCGAATAGACGACGGAATTTCAGCAAAAAAGGAGGGATGCAACACGAGGACTTCCCAGGGGGTCACCCATCCTAGTACTACTCTCGCCCAAGCACGCTTAACTTCGGAGTTCTGATGGGATCCGGTGCGTTAGTGCTGGTATGATCGCATCCGTCATTCCTAGCACTCTTAATTCTATTAAACCTCATTCCTCCCGACGCCCTACCCTGCACACCACCGCCCTTGCCTCCACGCGCCGTAGTGCTGGTGTGGTCGCATCCTTAACTCTCCCAGCACTCTTAATTCTATTAAAACCTCATTCCCAACGACGCCCTACCCTGCACACCACCGCCCTGGCCGGCGCGCGCGCGCGGCGACGCCCTTCCTCGACTGTCCTAACGACGCCGCTCGACTGTCCTAACGACGCCGCTAGTTCCCAAGCAAACGTCGTTTTCGCCAAAATAAAATAATGATGCGCCGAATAGACGACGGAATTTCAGCAAAAAAGGAGGGATGCAACACGAGGACTTCCCAGGGGGTCACCCATCCTAGTACTACTCTCGCCCAAGCACGCTTAACTTCGGAGTTCTGATGGGATCCGGTGCGTTAGTGCTGGTATGATCGCATCCGTCATTCCTAGCACTCTTAATTCTATTAAACCTCATTCCTCCCGACGCCCTACCCTGCACACCACCGCCCTTGCCTCCACGCGCCGTAGTGCTGGTGTGGTCGCATCCTTAACTCTCCCAGCACTCTTAATTCTATTAAAACCTCATTCCCAACGACGCCCTACCCTGCACACCACCGCCCTGGCCGGCGCGCGCGCGCGGCGACGCCCTTCCTCGACTGTCCTAACGACGCCGCTCGACTGTCCTAACGACGCCGCTAGTTCCCAAGCAAACGTCGTTTTCGCCAAAATAAAATAATGATGCGCCGAATAGACGACGGAATTTCAGCAAAAAAGGAGGGATGCAACACGAGGACTTCCCAGGGGGTCACCCATCCTAGTACTACTCTCGCCCAAGCACGCTTAACTTCGGAGTTCTGATGGGATCCGGTGCGTTAGTGCTGGTATGATCGCATCCGTCATTCCTAGCACTCTTAATTCTATTAAACCTCATTCCTCCCGACGCCCTACCCTGCACACCACCGCCCTTGCCTCCACGCGCCGTAGTGCTGGTGTGGTCGCATCCTTAACTCTCCCAGCACTCTTAATTCTATTAAAACCTCATTCCCAACGACGCCCTACCCTGCACACCACCGCCCTGGCCGGCGCGCGCGCGCGGCGACGCCCTTCCTCGACTGTCCTAACGACGCCGCTCGACTGTCCTAACGACGCCGCTAGTTCCCAAGCAAACGTCGTTTTCGCCAAAATAAAATAATGATGCGCCGAATAGACGACGGAATTTCAGCAAAAAAGGAGGGATGCAACACGAGGACTTCCCAGGGGGTCACCCATCCTAGTACTACTCTCGCCCAAGCACGCTTAACTTCGGAGTTCTGATGGGATCCGGTGCGTTAGTGCTGGTATGATCGCATCCGTCATTCCTGGCACTCTTAATTCTATTAAACCTCATTCCTCCCGACGCCCTACCCTGCACACCACCGCCCTTGCCTCCACGCGCCGTAGTGCTGGTGTGGTCGCATCCTTAACTCTCCCAGCACTCTTAATTCTATTAAAACCTCATTCCCAACGACGCCCTACCCTGCACACCACCGCCCTGGCCGGCGCGCGCGCGCGGCGACGCCCTTCCTCGACTGTCCTAACGACGCCGCTCGACTGTCCTAACGACGCCGCTAGTTCCCAAGCAAACGTCGTTTTCGCCAAAATAAAATAATGATGCGCCGAATAGACGACGGAATTTCAGCAAAAAAGGAGGGATGCAACACGAGGACTTCCCAGGGGGTCACCCATCCTAGTACTACTCTCGCCCAAGCACGCTTAACTTCGGAGTTCTGATGGGATCCGGTGCGTTAGTGCTGGTATGATCGCATCCGTCATTCCTAGCACTCTTAATTCTATTAAACCTCATTCCTCCCGACGCCCTACCCTGCACACCACCGCCCTTGCCTCCACGCGCCGTAGTGCTGGTGTGGTCGCATCCTTAACTCTCCCAGCACTCTTAATTCTATTAAAACCTCATTCCCAACGACGCCCTACCCTGCACACCACCGCCCTGGCCGGCGCGCGCGCGCGGCGACGCCCTTCCTCGACTGTCCTAACGACGCCGCTCGACTGTCCTAACGACGCCGCTAGTTCCCAAGCAAACGTCGTTTTCGCCAAAATAAAATAATGATGCGCCGAATAGACGACGGAATTTCAGCAAAAAAGGAGGGATGCAACACGAGGACTTCCCAGGGGGTCACCCATCCTAGTACTACTCTCGCCCAAGCACGCTTAACTTCGGAGTTCTGATGGGATCCGGTGCGTTAGTGCTGGTATGATCGCATCCGTCATTCCTAGCACTCTTAATTCTATTAAACCTCATTCCTCCCGACGCCCTACCCTGCACACCACCGCCCTTGCCTCCACGCGCCGTAGTGCTGGTGTGGTCGCATCCTTAACTCTCCCAGCACTCTTAATTCTATTAAAACCTCATTCCCAACGACGCCCTACCCTGCACACCACCGCCCTGGCCGGCGCGCGCGCGCGGCGACGCCCTTCCTCGACTGTCCTAACGACGCCGCTCGACTGTCCTAACGACGCCGCTAGTTCCCAAGCAAACGTCGTTTTCGCCAAAATAAAATAATGATGCGCCGAATAGACGACGGAATTTCAGCAAAAAAGGAGGGATGCAACACGAGGACTTCCCAGGGGGTCACCCATCCTAGTACTACTCTCGCCCAAGCACGCTTAACTTCGGAGTTCTGATGGGATCCGGTGCGTTAGTGCTGGTATGATCGCATCCGTCATTCCTAGCACTCTTAATTCTATTAAACCTCATTCCTCCCGACGCCCTACCCTCCACACCACCGCCCTTGCCTCCACGCGCCGTAGTGCTGGTGTGGTCGCATCCTTAACTCTCCCAGCACTCTTAATTCTATTAAAACCTCATTCCCAACGACGCCCTACCCTGCACACCACCGCCCTGGCCGGCGCGCGCGCGCGGCGACGCCCTTCCTCGACTGTCCTAACGACGCCGCTCGACTGTCCTAACGACGCCGCTAGTTCCCAAGCAAACGTCGTTTTCGCCAAAATAAAATAATGATGCGCCGAATAGACGACGGAATTTCAGCAAAAAAGGAGGGATGCAACACGAGGACTTCCCAGGGGGTCACCCATCCTAGTACTACTCTCGCCCAAGCACGCTTAACTTCGGAGTTCTGATGGGATCCGGTGCGTTAGTGCTGGTATGATCGCATCCGTCATTCCTAGCACTCTTAATTCTATTAAACCTCATTCCTCCCGACGCCCTACCCTGCACACCACCGCCCTTGCCTCCACGCGCCGTAGTGCTGGTGTGGTCGCATCCTTAACTCTCCCAGCACTCTTAATTCTATTAAAACCTCATTCCCAACGACGCCCTACCCTGCACACCACCGCCCTGGCCGGCGCGCGCGCGCGGCGACGCCCTTCCTCGACTGTCCTAACGACGCCGCTCGACTGTCCTAACGACGCCGCTAGTTCCCAAGCAAACGTCGTTTTCGCCAAAATAAAATAATGATGCGCCGAATAGACGACGGAATTTCAGCAAAAAAGGAGGGATGCAACACGAGGACTTCCCAGGGGGTCACCCATCCTAGTACTACTCTCGCCCAAGCACGCTTAACTTCGGAGTTCTGATGGGATCCGGTGCGTTAGTGCTGGTATGATCGCATCCGTCATTCCTAGCACTCTTAATTCTATTAAACCTCATTCCTCCCGACGCCCTACCCTGCACACCACCGCCCTTGCCTCCACGCGCCGTAGTGCTGGTGTGGTCGCATCCTTAACTCTCCCAGCACTCTTAATTCTATTAAAACCTCATTCCCAACGACGCCCTACCCTGCACACCACCGCCCTGGCCGGCGCGCGCGCGCGGCGACGCCCTTCCTCGACTGTCCTAACGACGCCGCTCGACTGTCCTAACGACGCCGCTAGTTCCCAAGCAAACGTCGTTTTCGCCAAAATAAAATAATGATGCGCCGAATAGACGACGGAATTTCAGCAAAAAAGGAGGGATGCAACACGAGGACTTCCCAGGGGGTCACCCATCCTAGTACTACTCTCGCCCAAGCACGCTTAACTTCGGAGTTCTGATGGGATCCGGTGCGTTAGTGCTGGTATGATCGCATCCGTCATTCCTAGCACTCTTAATTCTATTAAACCTCATTCCTCCCGACGCCCTACCCTGCACACCACCGCCCTTGCCTCCACGCGCCGTAGTGCTGGTGTGGTCGCATCCTTAACTCTCCCAGCACTCTTAATTCTATTAAAACCTCATTCCCAACGACGCCCTACCCTGCACACCACCGCCCTGGCCGGCGCGCGCGCGCGGCGACGCCCTTCCTCGACTGTCCTAACGACGCCGCTCGACTGTCCTAACGACGCCGCTAGTTCCCAAGCAAACGTCGTTTTCGCCAAAATAAAATAATGATGCGCCGAATAGACGACGGAATTTCAGCAAAAAAGGAGGGATGCAACACGAGGACTTCCCAGGGGGTCACCCATCCTAGTACTACTCTCGCCCAAGCACGCTTAACTTCGGAGTTCTGATGGGATCCGGTGCGTTAGTGCTGGTATGATCGCATCCGTCATTCCTAGCACTCTTAATTCTATTAAACCTCATTCCTCCCGACGCCCTACCCTGCACACCACCGCCCTTGCCTCCACGCGCCGTAGTGCTGGTGTGGTCGCATCCTTAACTCTCCCAGCACTCTTAATTCTATTAAAACCTCATTCCCAACGACGCCCTACCCTGCACACCACCGCCCTGGCCGGCGCGCGCGCGCGGCGACGCCCTTCCTCGACTGTCCTAACGACGCCGCTCGACTGTCCTAACGACGCCGCTAGTTCCCAAGCAAACGTCGTTTTCGCCAAAATAAAATAATGATGCGCCGAATAGACGACGGAATTTCAGCAAAAAAGGAGGGATGCAACACGAGGACTTCCCAGGGGGTCACCCATCCTAGTACTACTCTCGCCCAAGCACGCTTAACTTCGGAGTTCTGATGGGATCCGGTGCGTTAGTGCTGGTATGATCGCATCCGTCATTCCTAGCACTCTTAATTCTATTAAACCTCATTCCTCCCGACGCCCTACCCTGCACACCACCGCCCTTGCCTCCACGCGCCGTAGTGCTGGTGTGGTCGCATCCTTAACTCTCCCAGCACTCTTAATTCTATTAAAACCTCATTCCCAACGACGCCCTACCCTGCACACCACCGCCCTGGCCGGCGCGCGCGCGCGGCGACGCCCTTCCTCGACTGTCCTAACGACGCCGCTCGACTGTCCTAACGACGCCGCTAGTTCCCAAGCAAACGTCGTTTTCGCCAAAATAAAATAATGATGCGCCGAATAGACGACGGAATTTCAACAAAAAAGGAGGGATGCAACACGAGGACTTCCCAGGGGGTCACCCATCCTAGTACTACTCTCGCCCAAGCACGCTTAACTTCGGAGTTCTGATGGGATCCGGTGCGTTAGTGCTGGTATGATCGCATCCGTCATTCCTAGCACTCTTAATTCTATTAAACCTCATTCCTCCCGACGCCCTACCCTGCACACCACCGCCCTTGCCTCCACGCGCCGTAGTGCTGGTGTGGTCGCATCCTTAACTCTCCCAGCACTCTTAATTCTATTAAAACCTCATTCCCAACGACGCCCTACCCTGCACACCACCGCCCTGGCCGGCGCGCGCGCGCGGCGACGCCCTTCCTCGACTGTCCTAACGACGCCGCTCGACTGTCCTAACGACGCCGCTAGTTCCCAAGCAAACGTCGTTTTCGCCAAAATAAAATAATGATGCGCCGAATAGACGACGGAATTTCAGCAAAAAAGGAGGGATGCAACACGAGGACTTCCCAGGGGGTCACCCATCCTAGTACTACTCTCGCCCAAGCACGCTTAACTTCGGAGTTCTGATGGGATCCGGTGCGTTAGTGCTGGTATGATCGCATCCGTCATTCCTAGCACTCTTAATTCTATTAAACCTCATTCCTCCCGACGCCCTACCCTGCACACCAGCGCCCTTGCCTCCACGCGCCGTAGTGCTGGTGTGGTCGCATCCTTAACTCTCCCAGCACTCTTAATTCTATTAAAACCTCATTCCCAACGACGCCCTACCCTGCACACCACCGCCCTGGCCGGCGCGCGCGCGCGGCGACGCCCTTCCTCGACTGTCCTAACGACGCCGCTCGACTGTCCTAACGACGCCGCTAGTTCCCAAGCAAACGTCGTTTTCGCCAAAATAAAATAATGATGCGCCGAATAGACGACGGAATTTCAGCAAAAAAGGAGGGATGCAACACGAGGACTTCCCAGGGGGTCACCCATCCTAGTACTACTCTCGCCCAAGCACGCTTAACTTCGGAGTTCTGATGGGATCCGGTGCGTTAGTGCTGGTATGATCGCATCCGTCATTCCTAGCACTCTTAATTCTATTAAACCTCATTCCTCCCGACGCCCTACCCTGCACACCACCGCCCTTGCCTCCACGCGCCGTAGTGCTGGTGTGGTCGCATCCTTAACTCTCCCAGCACTCTTAATTCTATTAAAACCTCATTCCCAACGACGCCCTACCCTGCACACCACCGCCCTGGCCGGCGCGCGCGCGCGGCGACGCCCTTCCTCGACTGTCCTAACGACGCCGCTCGACTGTCCTAACGACGCCGCTAGTTCCCAAGCAAACGTCGTTTTCGCCAAAATAAAATAATGATGCGCCGAATAGACGACGGAATTTCAGCAAAAAAGGAGGGATGCAACACGAGGACTTCCCAGGGGGTCACCCATCCTAGTACTACTCTCGCCCAAGCACGCTTAACTTCGGAGTTCTGATGGGATCCGGTGCGTTAGTGCTGGTATGATCGCATCCGTCATTCCTAGCACTCTTAATTCTATTAAACCTCATTCCTCCCGACGCCCTACCCTGCACACCACCGCCCTTGCCTCCACGCGCCGTAGTGCTGGTGTGGTCGCATCCTTAACTCTCCCAGCACTCTTAATTCTATTAAAACCTCATTCCCAACGACGCCCTACCCTGCACACCACCGCCCTGGCCGGCGCGCGCGCGCGGCGACGCCCTTCCTCGACTGTCCTAACGACGCCGCTCGACTGTCCTAACGACGCCGCTAGTTCCCAAGCAAACGTCGTTTTCGCCAAAATAAAATAATGATGCGCCGAATAGACGACGGAATTTCAGCAAAAAAGGAGGGATGCAACACGAGGACTTCCCAGGGGGTCACCCATCCTAGTACTACTCTCGCCCAAGCACGCTTAACTTCGGAGTTCTGATGGGATCCGGTGCGTTAGTGCTGGTATGATCGCATCCGTCATTCCTAGCACTCTTAATTCTATTAAACCTCATTCCTCCCGACGCCCTACCCTGCACACCACCGCCCTTGCCTCCACGCGCCGTAGTGCTGGTGTGGTCGCATCCTTAACTCTCCCAGCACTCTTAATTCTATTAAAACCTCATTCCCAACGACGCCCTACCCTGCACACCACCGCCCTGGCCGGCGCGCGCGCGCGGCGACGCCCTTCCTCGACTGTCCTAACGACGCCGCTCGACTGTCCTAACGACGCCGCTAGTTCCCAAGCAAACGTCGTTTTCGCCAAAATAAAATAATGATGCGCCGAATAGACGACGGAATTTCAGCAAAAAAGGAGGGATGCAACACGAGGACTTCCCAGGGGGTCACCCATCCTAGTACTACTCTCGCCCAAGCACGCTTAACTTCGGAGTTCTGATGGGATCCGGTGCGTTAGTGCTGGTATGATCGCATCCGTCATTCCTAGCACTCTTAATTCTATTAAACCTCATTCCTCCCGACGCCCTACCCTGCACACCACCGCCCTTGCCTCCACGCGCCGTAGTGCTGGTGTGGTCGCATCCTTAACTCTCCCAGCACTCTTAATTCTATTAAAACCTCATTCCCAACGACGCCCTACCCTGCACACCACCGCCCTGGCCGGCGCGCGCGCGCGGCGACGCCCTTCCTCGACTGTCCTAACGACGCCGCTCGACTGTCCTAACGACGCCGCTAGTTCCCAAGCAAACGTCGTTTTCGCCAAAATAAAATAATGATGCGCCGAATAGACGACGGAATTTCAGCAAAAAAGGAGGGATGCAACACGAGGACTTCCCAGGGGGTCACCCATCCTAGTACTACTCTCGCCCAAGCACGCTTAACTTCGGAGTTCTGATGGGATCCGGTGCGTTAGTGCTGGTATGATCGCATCCGTCATTCCTAGCACTCTTAATTCTATTAAACCTCATTCCTCCCGACGCCCTACCCTGCACACCACCGCCCTTGCCTCCACGCGCCGTAGTGCTGGTGTGGTCGCATCCTTAACTCTCCCAGCACTCTTAATTCTATTAAAACCTCATTCCCAACGACGCCCTACCCTGCACACCACCGCCCTGGCCGGCGCGCGCGCGCGGCGACGCCCTTCCTCGACTGTCCTAACGACGCCGCTCGACTGTCCTAACGACGCCGCTAGTTCCCAAGCAAACGTCGTTTTCGCCAAAATAAAATAATGATGCGCCGAATAGACGACGGAATTTCAGCAAAAAAGGAGGGATGCAACACGAGGACTTCCCAGGGGGTCACCCATCCTAGTACTACTCTCGCCCAAGCACGCTTAACTTCGGAGTTCTGATGGGATCCGGTGCGTTAGTGCTGGTATGATCGCATCCGTCATTCCTGGCACTCTTAATTCTATTAAACCTCATTCCTCCCGACGCCCTACCCTGCACACCACCGCCCTTGCCTCCACGCGCCGTAGTGCTGGTGTGGTCGCATCCTTAACTCTCCCAGCACTCTTAATTCTATTAAAACCTCATTCCCAACGACGCCCTACCCTGCACACCACCGCCCTGGCCGGCGCGCGCGCGCGGCGACGCCCTTCCTCGACTGTCCTAACGACGCCGCTCGACTGTCCTAACGACGCCGCTAGTTCCCAAGCAAACGTCGTTTTCGCCAAAATAAAATAATGATGCGCCGAATAGACGACGGAATTTCAGCAAAAAAGGAGGGATGCAACACGAGGACTTCCCAGGGGGTCACCCATCCTAGTACTACTCTCGCCCAAGCACGCTTAACTTCGGAGTTCTGATGGGATCCGGTGCGTTAGTGCTGGTATGATCGCATCCGTCATTCCTGGCACTCTTAATTCTATTAAACCTCATTCCTCCCGACGCCCTACCCTGCACACCACCGCCCTTGCCTCCACGCGCCGTAGTGCTGGTGTGGTCGCATCCTTAACTCTCCCAGCACTCTTAATTCTATTAAAACCTCATTCCCAACGACGCCCTACCCTGCACACCACCGCCCTGGCCGGCGCGCGCGCGCGGCGACGCCCTTCCTCGACTGTCCTAACGACGCCGCTCGACTGTCCTAACGACGCCGCTAGTTCCCAAGCAAACGTCGTTTTCGCCAAAATAAAATAATGATGCGCCGAATAGACGACGGAATTTCAGCAAAAAAGGAGGGATGCAACACGAGGACTTCCCAGGGGGTCACCCATCCTAGTACTACTCTCGCCCAAGCACGCTTAACTTCGGAGTTCTGATGGGATCCGGTGCGTTAGTGCTGGTATGATCGCATCCGTCATTCCTAGCACTCTTAATTCTATTAAACCTCATTCCTCCCGACGCCCTACCCTGCACACCACCGCCCTTGCCTCCACGCGCCGTAGTGCTGGTGTGGTCGCATCCTTAACTCTCCCAGCACTCTTAATTCTATTAAAACCTCATTCCCAACGACGCCCTACCCTGCACACCACCGCCCTGGCCGGCGCGCGCGCGCGGCGACGCCCTTCCTCGACTGTCCTAACGACGCCGCTCGACTGTCCTAACGACGCCGCTAGTTCCCAAGCAAACGTCGTTTTCGCCAAAATAAAATAATGATGCGCCGAATAGACGACGGAATTTCAGCAAAAAAGGAGGGATGCAACACGAGGACTTCCCAGGGGGTCACCCATCCTAGTACTACTCTCGCCCAAGCACGCTTAACTTCGGAGTTCTGATGGGATCCGGTGCGTTAGTGCTGGTATGATCGCATCCGTCATTCCTAGCACTCTTAATTCTATTAAACCTCATTCCTCCCGACGCCCTACCCTGCACACCACCGCCCTTGCCTCCACGCGCCGTAGTGCTGGTGTGGTCGCATCCTTAACTCTCCCAGCACTCTTAATTCTATTAAAACCTCATTCCCAACGACGCCCTACCCTGCACACCACCGCCCTGGCCGGCGCGCGCGCGCGGCGACGCCCTTCCTCGACTGTCCTAACGACGCCGCTCGACTGTCCTAACGACGCCGCTAGTTCCCAAGCAAACGTCGTTTTCGCCAAAATAAAATAATGATGCGCCGAATAGACGACGGAATTTCAGCAAAAAAGGAGGGATGCAACACGAGGACTTCCCAGGGGGTCACCCATCCTAGTACTACTCTCGCCCAAGCACGCTTAACTTCGGAGTTCTGATGGGATCCGGTGCGTTAGTGCTGGTATGATCGCATCCGTCATTCCTAGCACTCTTAATTCTATTAAACCTCATTCCTCCCGACGCCCTACCCTGCACACCACCGCCCTTGCCTCCACGCGCCGTAGTGCTGGTGTGGTCGCATCCTTAACTCTCCCAGCACTCTTAATTCTATTAAAACCTCATTCCCAACGACGCCCTACCCTGCACACCACCGCCCTGGCCGGCGCGCGCGCGCGGCGACGCCCTTCCTCGACTGTCCTAACGACGCCGCTCGACTGTCCTAACGACGCCGCTAGTTCCCAAGCAAACGTCGTTTTCGCCAAAATAAAATAATGATGCGCCGAATAGACGACGGAATTTCAACAAAAAAGGAGGGATGCAACACGAGGACTTCCCAGGGGGTCACCCATCCTAGTACTACTCTCGCCCAAGCACGCTTAACTTCGGAGTTCTGATGGGATCCGGTGCGTTAGTGCTGGTATGATCGCATCCGTCATTCCTAGCACTCTTAATTCTATTAAACCTCATTCCTCCCGACGCCCTACCCTGCACACCACCGCCCTTGCCTCCACGCGCCGTAGTGCTGGTGTGGTCGCATCCTTAACTCTCCCAGCACTCTTAATTCTATTAAAACCTCATTCCCAACGACGCCCTACCCTGCACACCACCGCCCTGGCCGGCGCGCGCGCGCGGCGACGCCCTTCCTCGACTGTCCTAACGACGCCGCTCGACTGTCCTAACGACGCCGCTAGTTCCCAAGCAAACGTCGTTTTCGCCAAAATAAAATAATGATGCGCCGAATAGACGACGGAATTTCAGCAAAAAAGGAGGGATGCAACACGAGGACTTCCCAGGGGGTCACCCATCCTAGTACTACTCTCGCCCAAGCACGCTTAACTTCGGAGTTCTGATGGGATCCGGTGCGTTAGTGCTGGTATGATCGCATCCGTCATTCCTAGCACTCTTAATTCTATTAAACCTCATTCCTCCCGACGCCCTACCCTGCACACCAGCGCCCTTGCCTCCACGCGCCGTAGTGCTGGTGTGGTCGCATCCTTAACTCTCCCAGCACTCTTAATTCTATTAAAACCTCATTCCCAACGACGCCCTACCCTGCACACCACCGCCCTGGCCGGCGCGCGCGCGCGGCGACGCCCTTCCTCGACTGTCCTAACGACGCCGCTCGACTGTCCTAACGACGCCGCTAGTTCCCAAGCAAACGTCGTTTTCGCCAAAATAAAATAATGATGCGCCGAATAGACGACGGAATTTCAGCAAAAAAGGAGGGATGCAACACGAGGACTTCCCAGGGGGTCACCCATCCTAGTACTACTCTCGCCCAAGCACGCTTAACTTCGGAGTTCTGATGGGATCCGGTGCGTTAGTGCTGGTATGATCGCATCCGTCATTCCTAGCACTCTTAATTCTATTAAACCTCATTCCTCCCGACGCCCTACCCTGCACACCACCGCCCTTGCCTCCACGCGCCGTAGTGCTGGTGTGGTCGCATCCTTAACTCTCCCAGCACTCTTAATTCTATTAAAACCTCATTCCCAACGACGCCCTACCCTGCACACCACCGCCCTGGCCGGCGCGCGCGCGCGGCGACGCCCTTCCTCGACTGTCCTAACGACGCCGCTCGACTGTCCTAACGACGCCGCTAGTTCCCAAGCAAACGTCGTTTTCGCCAAAATAAAATAATGATGCGCCGAATAGACGACGGAATTTCAGCAAAAAAGGAGGGATGCAACACGAGGACTTCCCAGGGGGTCACCCATCCTAGTACTACTCTCGCCCAAGCACGCTTAACTTCGGAGTTCTGATGGGATCCGGTGCGTTAGTGCTGGTATGATCGCATCCGTCATTCCTAGCACTCTTAATTCTATTAAACCTCATTCCTCCCGACGCCCTACCCTGCACACCACCGCCCTTGCCTCCACGCGCCGTAGTGCTGGTGTGGTCGCATCCTTAACTCTCCCAGCACTCTTAATTCTATTAAAACCTCATTCCCAACGACGCCCTACCCTGCACACCACCGCCCTGGCCGGCGCGCGCGCGCGGCGACGCCCTTCCTCGACTGTCCTAACGACGCCGCTCGACTGTCCTAACGACGCCGCTAGTTCCCAAGCAAACGTCGTTTTCGCCAAAATAAAATAATGATGCGCCGAATAGACGACGGAATTTCAGCAAAAAAGGAGGGATGCAACACGAGGACTTCCCAGGGGGTCACCCATCCTAGTACTACTCTCGCCCAAGCACGCTTAACTTCGGAGTTCTGATGGGATCCGGTGCGTTAGTGCTGGTATGATCGCATCCGTCATTCCTAGCACTCTTAATTCTATTAAACCTCATTCCTCCCGACGCCCTACCCTGCACACCACCGCCCTTGCCTCCACGCGCCGTAGTGCTGGTGTGGTCGCATCCTTAACTCTCCCAGCACTCTTAATTCTATTAAAACCTCATTCCCAACGACGCCCTACCCTGCACACCACCGCCCTGGCCGGCGCGCGCGCGCGGCGACGCCCTTCCTCGACTGTCCTAACGACGCCGCTCGACTGTCCTAACGACGCCGCTAGTTCCCAAGCAAACGTCGTTTTCGCCAAAATAAAATAATGATGCGCCGAATAGACGACGGAATTTCAGCAAAAAAGGAGGGATGCAACACGAGGACTTCCCAGGGGGTCACCCATCCTAGTACTACTCTCGCCCAAGCACGCTTAACTTCGGAGTTCTGATGGGATCCGGTGCGTTAGTGCTGGTATGATCGCATCCGTCATTCCTAGCACTCTTAATTCTATTAAACCTCATTCCTCCCGACGCCCTACCCTGCACACCACCGCCCTTGCCTCCACGCGCCGTAGTGCTGGTGTGGTCGCATCCTTAACTCTCCCAGCACTCTTAATTCTATTAAAACCTCATTCCCAACGACGCCCTACCCTGCACACCACCGCCCTGGCCGGCGCGCGCGCGCGGCGACGCCCTTCCTCGACTGTCCTAACGACGCCGCTCGACTGTCCTAACGACGCCGCTAGTTCCCAAGCAAACGTCGTTTTCGCCAAAATAAAATAATGATGCGCCGAATAGACGACGGAATTTCAGCAAAAAAGGAGGGATGCAACACGAGGACTTCCCAGGGGGTCACCCATCCTAGTACTACTCTCGCCCAAGCACGCTTAACTTCGGAGTTCTGATGGGATCCGGTGCGTTAGTGCTGGTATGATCGCATCCGTCATTCCTAGCACTCTTAATTCTATTAAACCTCATTCCTCCCGACGCCCTACCCTGCACACCACCGCCCTTGCCTCCACGCGCCGTAGTGCTGGTGTGGTCGCATCCTTAACTCTCCCAGCACTCTTAATTCTATTAAAACCTCATTCCCAACGACGCCCTACCCTGCACACCACCGCCCTGGCCGGCGCGCGCGCGCGGCGACGCCCTTCCTCGACTGTCCTAACGACGCCGCTCGACTGTCCTAACGACGCCGCTAGTTCCCAAGCAAACGTCGTTTTCGCCAAAATAAAATAATGATGCGCCGAATAGACGACGGAATTTCAGCAAAAAAGGAGGGATGCAACACGAGGACTTCCCAGGGGGTCACCCATCCTAGTACTACTCTCGCCCAAGCACGCTTAACTTCGGAGTTCTGATGGGATCCGGTGCGTTAGTGCTGGTATGATCGCATCCGTCATTCCTGGCACTCTTAATTCTATTAAACCTCATTCCTCCCGACGCCCTACCCTGCACACCACCGCCCTTGCCTCCACGCGCCGTAGTGCTGGTGTGGTCGCATCCTTAACTCTCCCAGCACTCTTAATTCTATTAAAACCTCATTCCCAACGACGCCCTACCCTGCACACCACCGCCCTGGCCGGCGCGCGCGCGCGGCGACGCCCTTCCTCGACTGTCCTAACGACGCCGCTCGACTGTCCTAACGACGCCGCTAGTTCCCAAGCAAACGTCGTTTTCGCCAAAATAAAATAATGATGCGCCGAATAGACGACGGAATTTCAGCAAAAAAGGAGGGATGCAACACGAGGACTTCCCAGGGGGTCACCCATCCTAGTACTACTCTCGCCCAAGCACGCTTAACTTCGGAGTTCTGATGGGATCCGGTGCGTTAGTGCTGGTATGATCGCATCCGTCATTCCTGGCACTCTTAATTCTATTAAACCTCATTCCTCCCGACGCCCTACCCTGCACACCACCGCCCTTGCCTCCACGCGCCGTAGTGCTGGTGTGGTCGCATCCTTAACTCTCCCAGCACTCTTAATTCTATTAAAACCTCATTCCCAACGACGCCCTACCCTGCACACCACCGCCCTGGCCGGCGCGCGCGCGCGGCGACGCCCTTCCTCGACTGTCCTAACGACGCCGCTCGACTGTCCTAACGACGCCGCTAGTTCCCAAGCAAACGTCGTTTTCGCCAAAATAAAATAATGATGCGCCGAATAGACGACGGAATTTCAGCAAAAAAGGAGGGATGCAACACGAGGACTTCCCAGGGGGTCACCCATCCTAGTACTACTCTCGCCCAAGCACGCTTAACTTCGGAGTTCTGATGGGATCCGGTGCGTTAGTGCTGGTATGATCGCATCCGTCATTCCTAGCACTCTTAATTCTATTAAACCTCATTCCTCCCGACGCCCTACCCTGCACACCACCGCCCTTGCCTCCACGCGCCGTAGTGCTGGTGTGGTCGCATCCTTAACTCTCCCAGCACTCTTAATTCTATTAAAACCTCATTCCCAACGACGCCCTACCCTGCACACCACCGCCCTGGCCGGCGCGCGCGCGCGGCGACGCCCTTCCTCGACTGTCCTAACGACGCCGCTCGACTGTCCTAACGACGCCGCTAGTTCCCAAGCAAACGTCGTTTTCGCCAAAATAAAATAATGATGCGCCGAATAGACGACGGAATTTCAGCAAAAAAGGAGGGATGCAACACGAGGACTTCCCAGGGGGTCACCCATCCTAGTACTACTCTCGCCCAAGCACGCTTAACTTCGGAGTTCTGATGGGATCCGGTGCGTTAGTGCTGGTATGATCGCATCCGTCATTCCTAGCACTCTTAATTCTATTAAACCTCATTCCTCCCGACGCCCTACCCTGCACACCACCGCCCTTGCCTCCACGCGCCGTAGTGCTGGTGTGGTCGCATCCTTAACTCTCCCAGCACTCTTAATTCTATTAAAACCTCATTCCCAACGACGCCCTACCCTGCACACCACCGCCCTGGCCGGCGCGCGCGCGCGGCGACGCCCTTCCTCGACTGTCCTAACGACGCCGCTCGACTGTCCTAACGACGCCGCTAGTTCCCAAGCAAACGTCGTTTTCGCCAAAATAAAATAATGATGCGCCGAATAGACGACGGAATTTCAGCAAAAAAGGAGGGATGCAACACGAGGACTTCCCAGGGGGTCACCCATCCTAGTACTACTCTCGCCCAAGCACGCTTAACTTCGGAGTTCTGATGGGATCCGGTGCGTTAGTGCTGGTATGATCGCATCCGTCATTCCTAGCACTCTTAATTCTATTAGACCTCATTCCTCCCGACGCCCTACCCTGCACACCACCGCCCTTGCCTCCACGCGCCGTAGTGCTGGTGTGGTCGCATCCTTAACTCTCCCAGCACTCTTAATTCTATTAAAACCTCATTCCCAACGACGCCCTACCCTGCACACCACCGCCCTGGCCGGCGCGCGCGCGCGGCGACGCCCTTCCTCGACTGTCCTAACGACGCCGCTCGACTGTCCTAACGACGCCGCTAGTTCCCAAGCAAACGTCGTTTTCGCCAAAATAAAATAATGATGCGCCGAATAGACGACGGAATTTCAGCAAAAAAGGAGGGATGCAACACGAGGACTTCCCAGGGGGTCACCCATCCTAGTACTACTCTCGCCCAAGCACGCTTAACTTCGGAGTTCTGATGGGATCCGGTGCGTTAGTGCTGGTATGATCGCATCCGTCATTCCTAGCACTCTTAATTCTATTAAACCTCATTCCTCCCGACGCCCTACCCTGCACACCACCGCCCTTGCCTCCACGCGCCGTAGTGCTGGTGTGGTCGCATCCTTAACTCTCCCAGCACTCTTAATTCTATTAAAACCTCATTCCCAACGACGCCCTACCCTGCACACCACCGCCCTGGCCGGCGCGCGCGCGCGGCGACGCCCTTCCTCGACTGTCCTAACGACGCCGCTCGACTGTCCTAACGACGCCGCTAGTTCCCAAGCAAACGTCGTTTTCGCCAAAATAAAATAATGATGCGCCGAATAGACGACGGAATTTCAGCAAAAAAGGAGGGATGCAACACGAGGACTTCCCAGGGGGTCACCCATCCTAGTACTACTCTCGCCCAAGCACGCTTAACTTCGGAGTTCTGATGGGATCCGGTGCGTTAGTGCTGGTATGATCGCATCCGTCATTCCTAGCACTCTTAATTCTATTAGACCTCATTCCTCCCGACGCCCTACCCTGCACACCACCGCCCTTGCCTCCACGCGCCGTAGTGCTGGTGTGGTCGCATCCTTAACTCTCCCAGCACTCTTAATTCTATTAAAACCTCATTCCCAACGACGCCCTACCCTGCACACCACCGCCCTGGCCGGCGCGCGCGCGCGGCGACGCCCTTCCTCGACTGTCCTAACGACGCCGCTCGACTGTCCTAACGACGCCGCTAGTTCCCAAGCAAACGTCGTTTTCGCCAAAATAAAATAATGATGCGCCGAATAGACGACGGAATTTCAGCAAAAAAGGAGGGATGCAACACGAGGACTTCCCAGGGGGTCACCCATCCTAGTACTACTCTCGCCCAAGCACGCTTAACTTCGGAGTTCTGATGGGATCCGGTGCGTTAGTGCTGGTATGATCGCATCCGTCATTCCTAGCACTCTTAATTCTATTAAACCTCATTCCTCCCGACGCCCTACCCTGCACACCACCGCCCTTGCCTCCACGCGCCGTAGTGCTGGTGTGGTCGCATCCTTAACTCTCCCAGCACTCTTAATTCTATTAAAACCTCATTCCCAACGACGCCCTACCCTGCACACCACCGCCCTGGCCGGCGCGCGCGCGCGGCGACGCCCTTCCTCGACTGTCCTAACGACGCCGCTCGACTGTCCTAACGACGCCGCTAGTTCCCAAGCAAACGTCGTTTTCGCCAAAATAAAATAATGATGCGCCGAATAGACGACGGAATTTCAGCAAAAAAGGAGGGATGCAACACGAGGACTTCCCAGGGGGTCACCCATCCTAGTACTACTCTCGCCCAAGCACGCTTAACTTCGGAGTTCTGATGGGATCCGGTGCGTTAGTGCTGGTATGATCGCATCCGTCATTCCTAGCACTCTTAATTCTATTAGACCTCATTCCTCCCGACGCCCTACCCTGCACACCACCGCCCTTGCCTCCACGCGCCGTAGTGCTGGTGTGGTCGCATCCTTAACTCTCCCAGCACTCTTAATTCTATTAAAACCTCATTCCCAACGACGCCCTACCCTGCACACCACCGCCCTGGCCGGCGCGCGCGCGCGGCGACGCCCTTCCTCGACTGTCCTAACGACGCCGCTCGACTGTCCTAACGACGCCGCTAGTTCCCAAGCAAACGTCGTTTTCGCCAAAATAAAATAATGATGCGCCGAATAGACGACGAAATTTCAGCAAAAAAGGAGGGATGCAACACGAGGACTTCCCAGGGGGTCACCCATCCTAGTACTACTCTCGCCCAAGCACGCTTAACTTCGGAGTTCTGATGGGATCCGGTGCGTTAGTGCTGGTATGATCGCATCCGTCATTCCTAGCACTCTTAATTCTATTAGACCTCAATCCTCCCGACGCCCTACCCTGCACACCACCGCCCTTGCCTCCACGCGCCGTAGTGCTGGTGTGGTCGCATCCTTAACTCTCCCAGCACTCTTAATTCTATTAAAACCTCATTCCCAACGACGCCCTACCCTGCACACCACCGCCCTGGCCGGCGCGCGCGCGCGGCGACGCCCTTCCTCGACTGTCCTAACGACGCCGCTCGACTGTCCTAACGACGCCGCTAGTTCCCAAGCAAACGTCGTTTTCGCCAAAATAAAATAATGATGCGCCGAATAGACGACGGAATTTCAGCAAAAAAGGAGGGATGCAACACGAGGACTTCCCAGGGGGTCACCCATCCTAGTACTACTCTCGCCCAAGCACGCTTAACTTCGGAGTTCTGATGGGATCCGGTGCGTTAGCGCTGGTATGATCGCATCCGTCATTCCTAGCACTCTTAATTCTATTAGACCTCATTCCTCCCGACGCCCTACCCTGCACACCACCGCCCTTGCCTCCACGCGCCGTAGTGCTGGTGTGGTCGCATCCTTAACTCTCCCAGCACTCTTAATTCTATTAAAACCTCATTCCCAACGACGCCCTACCCTGCACACCACCGCCCTGGCCGGCGCGCGCGCGCGGCGACGCCCTTCCTCGACTGTCCTAACGACGCCGCTCGACTGTCCTAACGACGCCGCTAGTTCCCAAGCAAACGTCGTTTTCGCCAAAATAAAATAATGATGCGCCGAATAGACGACGAAATTTCAGCAAAAAAGGAGGGATGCAACACGAGGACTTCCCAGGGGGTCACCCATCCTAGTACTACTCTCGCCCAAGCACGCTTAACTTCGGAGTTCTGATGGGATCCGGTGCGTTAGTGCTGGTATGATCGCATCCGTCATTCCTAGCACTCTTAATTCTATTAGACCTCAATCCTCCCGACGCCCTACCCTGCACACCACCGCCCTTGCCTCCACGCGCCGTAGTGCTGGTGTGGTCGCATCCTTAACTCTCCCAGCACTCTTAATTCTATTAAAACCTCATTCCCAACGACGCCCTACCCTGCACACCACCGCCCTGGCCGGCGCGCGCGCGCGGCGACGCCCTTCCTCGACTGTCCTAACGACGCCGCTCGACTGTCCTAACGACGCCGCTCGACTGTCCTAACGACGCCGCTAGTTCCCAAGCAAACGTCGTTTTCGCCAAAATAAAATAATGATGCGCCGAATAGACGACGGAATTTCAGCAAAAAAGGAGGGATGCAACACGAGGACTTCCCAGGGGGTCACCCATCCTAGTACTACTCTCGCCCAAGCACGCTTAACTTCGGAGTTCTGATGGGATCCGGTGCGTTAGTGCTGGTATGATCGCATCCGTCATTCCTAGCACTCTTAATTCTATTAAACCTCATTCCTCCCGACGCCCTACCCTGCACACCACCGCCCTTGCCTCCACGCGCCGTAGTGCTGGTGTGGTCGCATCCTTAACTCTCCCAGCACTCTTAATTCTATTAAAACCTCATTCCCAACGACGCCCTACCCTGCACACCACCGCCCTGGCCGGCGCGCGCGCGCGGCGACGCCCTTCCTCGACTGTCCTAACGACGCCGCTCGACTGTCCTAACGACGCCGCTAGTTCCCAAGCAAACGTCGTTTTCGCCAAAATAAAATAATGATGCGCCGAATAGACGACGGAATTTCAGCAAAAAAGGAGGGATGCAACACGAGGACTTCCCAGGGGGTCACCCATCCTAGTACTACTCTCGCCCAAGCACGCTTAACTTCGGAGTTCTGATGGGATCCGGTGCGTTAGTGCTGGTATGATCGCATCCGTCATTCCTAGCACTCTTAATTCTATTAGACCTCATTCCTCCCGACGCCCTACCCTGCACACCACCGCCCTTGCCTCCACGCGCCGTAGTGCTGGTGTGGTCGCATCCTTAACTCTCCCAGCACTCTTAATTCTATTAAAACCTCATTCCCAACGACGCCCTACCCTGCACACCACCGCCCTGGCCGGCGCGCGCGCGCGGCGACGCCCTTCCTCGACTGTCCTAACGACGCCGCTCGACTGTCCTAACGACGCCGCTAGTTCCCAAGCAAACGTCGTTTTCGCCAAAATAAAATAATGATGCGCCGAATAGACGACGGAATTTCAGCAAAAAAGGAGGGATGCAACACGAGGACTTCCCAGGGGGTCACCCATCCTAGTACTACTCTCGCCCAAGCACGCTTAACTTCGGAGTTCTGATGGGATCCGGTGCGTTAGTGCTGGTATGATCGCATCCGTCATTCCTAGCACTCTTAATTCTATTAAACCTCATTCCTCCCGACGCCCTACCCTGCACACCACCGCCCTTGCCTCCACGCGCCGTAGTGCTGGTGTGGTCGCATCCTTAACTCTCCCAGCACTCTTAATTCTATTAAAACCTCATTCCCAACGACGCCCTACCCTGCACACCACCGCCCTGGCCGGCGCGCGCGCGCGGCGACGCCCTTCCTCGACTGTCCTAACGACGCCGCTCGACTGTCCTAACGACGCCGCTAGTTCCCAAGCAAACGTCGTTTTCGCCAAAATAAAATAATGATGCGCCGAATAGACGACGGAATTTCAGCAAAAAAGGAGGGATGCAACACGAGGACTTTCCAGGGGGTCACCCATCCTAGTACTACTCTCGCCCAAGCACGCTTAACTTCGGAGTTCTGATGGGATCCGGTGCGTTAGTGCTGGTATGATCGCATCCGTCATTCCTAGCACTCTTAATTCTATTAAACCTCATTCCTCCCGACGCCCTACCCTGCACACCAGCGCCCTTGCCTCCACGCGCCGTAGTGCTGGTGTGGTCGCATCCTTAACTCTCCCAGCACTCTTAATTCTATTAAAACCTCATTCCCAACGACGCCCTACCCTGCACACCACCGCCCTGGCCGGCGCGCGCGCGCGGCGACGCCCTTCCTCGACTGTCCTAACGACGCCGCTCGACTGTCCTAACGACGCCGCTAGTTCCCAAGCAAACGTCGTTTTCGCCAAAATAAAATAATGATGCGCCGAATAGACGACGGAATTTCAGCAAAAAAGGAGGGATGCAACACGAGGACTTCCCAGGGGGTCACCCATCCTAGTACTACTCTCGCCCAAGCACGCTTAACTTCGGAGTTCTGATGGGATCCGGTGCGTTAGTGCTGGTATGATCGCATCCGTCATTCCTAGCACTCTTAATTCTATTAAACCTCATTCCTCCCGACGCCCTACCCTGCACACCACCGCCCTTGCCTCCACGCGCCGTAGTGCTGGTGTGGTCGCATCCTTAACTCTCCCAGCACTCTTAATTCTATTAAAACCTCATTCCCAACGACGCCCTACCCTGCACACCACCGCCCTGGCCGGCGCGCGCGCGCGGCGACGCCCTTCCTCGACTGTCCTAACGACGCCGCTCGACTGTCCTAACGACGCCGCTAGTTCCCAAGCAAACGTCGTTTTCGCCAAAATAAAATAATGATGCGCCGAATAGACGACGGAATTTCAGCAAAAAAGGAGGGATGCAACACGAGGACTTCCCAGGGGGTCACCCATCCTAGTACTACTCTCGCCCAAGCACGCTTAACTTCGGAGTTCTGATGGGATCCGGTGCGTTAGTGCTGGTATGATCGCATCCGTCATTCCTAGCACTCTTAATTCTATTAAACCTCATTCCTCCCGACGCCCTACCCTGCACACCACCGCCCTTGCCTCCACGCGCCGTAGTGCTGGTGTGGTCGCATCCTTAACTCTCCCAGCACTCTTAATTCTATTAAAACCTCATTCCCAACGACGCCCTACCCTGCACACCACCGCCCTGGCCGGCGCGCGCGCGCGGCGACGCCCTTCCTCGACTGTCCTAACGACGCCGCTCGACTGTCCTAACGACGCCGCTAGTTCCCAAGCAAACGTCGTTTTCGCCAAAATAAAATAATGATGCGCCGAATAGACGACGGAATTTCAGCAAAAAAGGAGGGATGCAACACGAGGACTTCCCAGGGGGTCACCCATCCTAGTACTACTCTCGCCCAAGCACGCTTAACTTCGGAGTTCTGATGGGATCCGGTGCGTTAGTGCTGGTATGATCGCATCCGTCATTCCTAGCACTCTTAATTCTATTAAACCTCATTCCTCCCGACGCCCTACCCTGCACACCACCGCCCTTGCCTCCACGCGCCGTAGTGCTGGTGTGGTCGCATCCTTAACTCTCCCAGCACTCTTAATTCTATTAAAACCTCATTCCCAACGACGCCCTACCCTGCACACCACCGCCCTGGCCGGCGCGCGCGCGCGGCGACGCCCTTCCTCGACTGTCCTAACGACGCCGCTCGACTGTCCTAACGACGCCGCTAGTTCCCAAGCAAACGTCGTTTTCGCCAAAATAAAATAATGATGCGCCGAATAGACGACGGAATTTCAGCAAAAAAGGAGGGATGCAACACGAGGACTTCCCAGGGGGTCACCCATCCTAGTACTACTCTCGCCCAAGCACGCTTAACTTCGGAGTTCTGATGGGATCCGGTGCGTTAGTGCTGGTATGATCGCATCCGTCATTCCTAGCACTCTTAATTCTATTAAACCTCATTCCTCCCGACGCCCTACCCTGCACACCACCGCCCTTGCCTCCACGCGCCGTAGTGCTGGTGTGGTCGCATCCTTAACTCTCCCAGCACTCTTAATTCTATTAAAACCTCATTCCCAACGACGCCCTACCCTGCACACCACCGCCCTGGCCGGCGCGCGCGCGCGGCGACGCCCTTCCTCGACTGTCCTAACGACGCCGCTCGACTGTCCTAACGACGCCGCTAGTTCCCAAGCAAACGTCGTTTTCGCCAAAATAAAATAATGATGCGCCGAATAGACGACGGAATTTCAGCAAAAAAGGAGGGATGCAACACGAGGACTTCCCAGGGGGTCACCCATCCTAGTACTACTCTCGCCCAAGCACGCTTAACTTCGGAGTTCTGATGGGATCCGGTGCGTTAGTGCTGGTATGATCGCATCCGTCATTCCTAGCACTCTTAATTCTATTAAACCTCATTCCTCCCGACGCCCTACCCTGCACACCACCGCCCTTGCCTCCACGCGCCGTAGTGCTGGTGTGGTCGCATCCTTAACTCTCCCAGCACTCTTAATTCTATTAAAACCTCATTCCCAACGACGCCCTACCCTGCACACCACCGCCCTGGCCGGCGCGCGCGCGCGGCGACGCCCTTCCTCGACTGTCCTAACGACGCCGCTCGACTGTCCTAACGACGCCGCTAGTTCCCAAGCAAACGTCGTTTTCGCCAAAATAAAATAATGATGCGCCGAATAGACGACGGAATTTCAGCAAAAAAGGAGGGATGCAACACGAGGACTTCCCAGGGGGTCACCCATCCTAGTACTACTCTCGCCCAAGCACGCTTAACTTCGGAGTTCTGATGGGATCCGGTGCGTTAGTGCTGGTATGATCGCATCCGTCATTCCTAGCACTCTTAATTCTATTAAACCTCATTCCTCCCGACGCCCTACCCTGCACACCACCGCCCTTGCCTCCACGCGCCGTAGTGCTGGTGTGGTCGCATCCTTAACTCTCCCAGCACTCTTAATTCTATTAAAACCTCATTCCCAACGACGCCCTACCCTGCACACCACCGCCCTGGCCGGCGCGCGCGCGCGGCGACGCCCTTCCTCGACTGTCCTAACGACGCCGCTCGACTGTCCTAACGACGCCGCTAGTTCCCAAGCAAACGTCGTTTTCGCCAAAATAAAATAATGATGCGCCGAATAGACGACGGAATTTCAGCAAAAAAGGAGGGATGCAACACGAGGACTTCCCAGGGGGTCACCCATCCTAGTACTACTCTCGCCCAAGCACGCTTAACTTCGGAGTTCTGATGGGATCCGGTGCGTTAGTGCTGGTATGATCGCATCCGTCATTCCTAGCACTCTTAATTCTATTAAACCTCATTCCTCCCGACGCCCTACCCTGCACACCACCGCCCTTGCCTCCACGCGCCGTAGTGCTGGTGTGGTCGCATCCTTAACTCTCCCAGCACTCTTAATTCTATTAAAACCTCATTCCCAACGACGCCCTACCCTGCACACCACCGCCCTGGCCGGCGCGCGCGCGCGGCGACGCCCTTCCTCGACTGTCCTAACGACGCCGCTCGACTGTCCTAACGACGCCGCTAGTTCCCAAGCAAACGTCGTTTTCGCCAAAATAAAATAATGATGCGCCGAATAGACGACGGAATTTCAGCAAAAAAGGAGGGATGCAACACGAGGACTTCCCAGGGGGTCACCCATCCTAGTACTACTCTCGCCCAAGCACGCTTAACTTCGGAGTTCTGATGGGATCCGGTGCGTTAGTGCTGGTATGATCGCATCCGTCATTCCTAGCACTCTTAATTCTATTAAACCTCATTCCTCCCGACGCCCTACCCTGCACACCACCGCCCTTGCCTCCACGCGCCGTAGTGCTGGTGTGGTCGCATCCTTAACTCTCCCAGCACTCTTAATTCTATTAAAACCTCATTCCCAACGACGCCCTACCCTGCACACCACCGCCCTGGCCGGCGCGCGCGCGCGGCGACGCCCTTCCTCGACTGTCCTAACGACGCCGCTCGACTGTCCTAACGACGCCGCTAGTTCCCAAGCAAACGTCGTTTTCGCCAAAATAAAATAATGATGCGCCGAATAGACGACGGAATTTCAGCAAAAAAGGAGGGATGCAACACGAGGACTTCCCAGGGGGTCACCCATCCTAGTACTACTCTCGCCCAAGCACGCTTAACTTCGGAGTTCTGATGGGATCCGGTGCGTTAGTGCTGGTATGATCGCATCCGTCATTCCTGGCACTCTTAATTCTATTAAACCTCATTCCTCCCGACGCCCTACCCTGCACACCACCGCCCTTGCCTCCACGCGCCGTAGTGCTGGTGTGGTCGCATCCTTAACTCTCCCAGCACTCTTAATTCTATTAAAACCTCATTCCCAACGACGCCCTACCCTGCACACCACCGCCCTGGCCGGCGCGCGCGCGCGGCGACGCCCTTCCTCGACTGTCCTAACGACGCCGCTCGACTGTCCTAACGACGCCGCTAGTTCCCAAGCAAACGTCGTTTTCGCCAAAATAAAATAATGATGCGCCGAATAGACGACGGAATTTCAGCAAAAAAGGAGGGATGCAACACGAGGACTTCCCAGGGGGTCACCCATCCTAGTACTACTCTCGCCCAAGCACGCTTAACTTCGGAGTTCTGATGGGATCCGGTGCGTTAGTGCTGGTATGATCGCATCCGTCATTCCTGGCACTCTTAATTCTATTAAACCTCATTCCTCCCGACGCCCTACCCTGCACACCACCGCCCTTGCCTCCACGCGCCGTAGTGCTGGTGTGGTCGCATCCTTAACTCTCCCAGCACTCTTAATTCTATTAAAACCTCATTCCCAACGACGCCCTACCCTGCACACCACCGCCCTGGCCGGCGCGCGCGCGCGGCGACGCCCTTCCTCGACTGTCCTAACGACGCCGCTCGACTGTCCTAACGACGCCGCTAGTTCCCAAGCAAACGTCGTTTTCGCCAAAATAAAATAATGATGCGCCGAATAGACGACGGAATTTCAGCAAAAAAGGAGGGATGCAACACGAGGACTTCCCAGGGGGTCACCCATCCTAGTACTACTCTCGCCCAAGCACGCTTAACTTCGGAGTTCTGATGGGATCCGGTGCGTTAGTGCTGGTATGATCGCATCCGTCATTCCTAGCACTCTTAATTCTATTAAACCTCATTCCTCCCGACGCCCTACCCTGCACACCACCGCCCTTGCCTCCACGCGCCGTAGTGCTGGTGTGGTCGCATCCTTAACTCTCCCAGCACTCTTAATTCTATTAAAACCTCATTCCCAACGACGCCCTACCCTGCACACCACCGCCCTGGCCGGCGCGCGCGCGCGGCGACGCCCTTCCTCGACTGTCCTAACGACGCCGCTCGACTGTCCTAACGACGCCGCTAGTTCCCAAGCAAACGTCGTTTTCGCCAAAATAAAATAATGATGCGCCGAATAGACGACGGAATTT
The DNA here is from genome assembly GCA_029948455.1 of Solanum rostratum. Taxonomy (NCBI): domain Eukaryota; kingdom Viridiplantae; phylum Streptophyta; class Magnoliopsida; order Solanales; family Solanaceae; genus Solanum; species Solanum rostratum. The sequence goes on along the minus strand of JARACL010000118.1, from coordinate 35,518 downwards.
CAGCAAAAAAGGAGGGATGCAACACGAGGACTTCCCAGGGGGTCACCCATCCTAGTACTACTCTCGCCCAAGCACGCTTAACTTCGGAGTTCTGATGGGATCCGGTGCGTTAGTGCTGGTATGATCGCATCCGTCATTCCTAGCACTCTTAATTCTATTAAACCTCATTCCTCCCGACGCCCTACCCTGCACACCACCGCCCTTGCCTCCACGCGCCGTAGTGCTGGTGTGGTCGCATCCTTAACTCTCCCAGCACTCTTAATTCTATTAAAACCTCATTCCCAACGACGCCCTACCCTGCACACCACCGCCCTGGCCGGCGCGCGCGCGCGGCGACGCCCTTCCTCGACTGTCCTAACGACGCCGCTCGACTGTCCTAACGACGCCGCTAGTTCCCAAGCAAACGTCGTTTTCGCCAAAATAAAATAATGATGCGCCGAATAGACGACGGAATTTCAGCAAAAAAGGAGGGATGCAACACGAGGACTTCCCAGGGGGTCACCCATCCTAGTACTACTCTCGCCCAAGCACGCTTAACTTCGGAGTTCTGATGGGATCCGGTGCGTTAGTGCTGGTATGATCGCATCCGTCATTCCTAGCACTCTTAATTCTATTAGACCTCATTCCTCCCGACGCCCTACCCTGCACACCACCGCCCTTGCCTCCACGCGCCGTAGTGCTGGTGTGGTCGCATCCTTAACTCTCCCAGCACTCTTAATTCTATTAAAACCTCATTCCCAACGACGCCCTACCCTGCACACCACCGCCCTGGCCGGCGCGCGCGCGCGGCGACGCCCTTCCTCGACTGTCCTAACGACGCCGCTCGACTGTCCTAACGACGCCGCTAGTTCCCAAGCAAACGTCGTTTTCGCCAAAATAAAATAATGATGCGCCGAATAGACGACGAAATTTCAGCAAAAAAGGAGGGATGCAACACGAGGACTTCCCAGGGGGTCACCCATCCTAGTACTACTCTCGCCCAAGCACGCTTAACTTCGGAGTTCTGATGGGATCCGGTGCGTTAGTGCTGGTATGATCGCATCCGTCATTCCTAGCACTCTTAATTCTATTAGACCTCAATCCTCCCGACGCCCTACCCTGCACACCACCGCCCTTGCCTCCACGCGCCGTAGTGCTGGTGTGGTCGCATCCTTAACTCTCCCAGCACTCTTAATTCTATTAAAACCTCATTCCCAACGACGCCCTACCCTGCACACCACCGCCCTGGCCGGCGCGCGCGCGCGGCGACGCCCTTCCTCGACTGTCCTAACGACGCCGCTCGACTGTCCTAACGACGCCGCTAGTTCCCAAGCAAACGTCGTTTTCGCCAAAATAAAATAATGATGCGCCGAATAGACGACGGAATTTCAGCAAAAAAGGAGGGATGCAACACGAGGACTTCCCAGGGGGTCACCCATCCTAGTACTACTCTCGCCCAAGCACGCTTAACTTCGGAGTTCTGATGGGATCCGGTGCGTTAGTGCTGGTATGATCGCATCCGTCATTCCTAGCACTCTTAATTCTATTAGACCTCATTCCTCCCGACGCCCTACCCTGCACACCACCGCCCTTGCCTCCACGCGCCGTAGTGCTGGTGTGGTCGCATCCTTAACTCTCCCAGCACTCTTAATTCTATTAAAACCTCATTCCCAACGACGCCCTACCCTGCACACCACCGCCCTGGCCGGCGCGCGCGCGCGGCGACGCCCTTCCTCGACTGTCCTAACGACGCCGCTCGACTGTCCTAACGACGCCGCTAGTTCCCAAGCAAACGTCGTTTTCGCCAAAATAAAATAATGATGCGCCGAATAGACGACGAAATTTCAGCAAAAAAGGAGGGATGCAACACGAGGACTTCCCAGGGGGTCACCCATCCTAGTACTACTCTCGCCCAAGCACGCTTAACTTCGGAGTTCTGATGGGATCCGGTGCGTTAGTGCTGGTATGATCGCATCCGTCATTCCTAGCACTCTTAATTCTATTAGACCTCAATCCTCCCGACGCCCTACCCTGCACACCACCGCCCTTGCCTCCACGCGCCGTAGTGCTGGTGTGGTCGCATCCTTAACTCTCCCAGCACTCTTAATTCTATTAAAACCTCATTCCCAACGACGCCCTACCCTGCACACCACCGCCCTGGCCGGCGCGCGCGCGCGGCGACGCCCTTCCTCGACTGTCCTAACGACGCCGCTCGACTGTCCTAACGACGCCGCTAGTTCCCAAGCAAACGTCGTTTTCGCCAAAATAAAATAATGATGCGCCGAATAGACGACGGAATTTCAGCAAAAAAGGAGGGATGCAACACGAGGACTTCCCAGGGGGTCACCCATCCTAGTACTACTCTCGCCCAAGCACGCTTAACTTCGGAGTTCTGATGGGATCCGGTGCGTTAGTGCTGGTATGATCGCATCCGTCATTCCTAGCACTCTTAATTCTATTAAACCTCATTCCTCCCGACGCCCTACCCTGCACACCACCGCCCTTGCCTCCACGCGCCGTAGTGCTGGTGTGGTCGCATCCTTAACTCTCCCAGCACTCTTAATTCTATTAAAACCTCATTCCCAACGACGCCCTACCCTGCACACCACCGCCCTGGCCGGCGCGCGCGCGCGGCGACGCCCTTCCTCGACTGTCCTAACGACGCCGCTCGACTGTCCTAACGACGCCGCTAGTTCCCAAGCAAACGTCGTTTTCGCCAAAATAAAATAATGATGCGCCGAATAGACGACGGAATTTCAGCAAAAAAGGAGGGATGCAACACGAGGACTTCCCAGGGGGTCACCCATCCTAGTACTACTCTCGCCCAAGCACGCTTAACTTCGGAGTTCTGATGGGATCCGGTGCGTTAGTGCTGGTATGATCGCATCCGTCATTCCTAGCACTCTTAATTCTATTAGACCTCATTCCTCCCGACGCCCTACCCTGCACACCACCGCCCTTGCCTCCACGCGCCGTAGTGCTGGTGTGGTCGCATCCTTAACTCTCCCAGCACTCTTAATTCTATTAAAACCTCATTCCCAACGACGCCCTACCCTGCACACCACCGCCCTGGCCGGCGCGCGCGCGCGGCGACGCCCTTCCTCGACTGTCCTAACGACGCCGCTCGACTGTCCTAACGACGCCGCTAGTTCCCAAGCAAACGTCGTTTTCGCCAAAATAAAATAATGATGCGCCGAATAGACGACGGAATTTCAGCAAAAAAGGAGGGATGCAACACGAGGACTTCCCAGGGGGTCACCCATCCTAGTACTACTCTCGCCCAAGCACGCTTAACTTCGGAGTTCTGATGGGATCCGGTGCGTTAGTGCTGGTATGATCGCATCCGTCATTCCTAGCACTCTTAATTCTATTAAACCTCATTCCTCCCGACGCCCTACCCTGCACACCACCGCCCTTGCCTCCACGCGCCGTAGTGCTGGTGTGGTCGCATCCTTAACTCTCCCAGCACTCTTAATTCTATTAAAACCTCATTCCCAACGACGCCCTACCCTGCACACCACCGCCCTGGCCGGCGCGCGCGCGCGGCGACGCCCTTCCTCGACTGTCCTAACGACGCCGCTCGACTGTCCTAACGACGCCGCTAGTTCCCAAGCAAACGTCGTTTTCGCCAAAATAAAATAATGATGCGCCGAATAGACGACGGAATTTCAGCAAAAAAGGAGGGATGCAACACGAGGACTTTCCAGGGGGTCACCCATCCTAGTACTACTCTCGCCCAAGCACGCTTAACTTCGGAGTTCTGATGGGATCCGGTGCGTTAGTGCTGGTATGATCGCATCCGTCATTCCTAGCACTCTTAATTCTATTAAACCTCATTCCTCCCGACGCCCTACCCTGCACACCAGCGCCCTTGCCTCCACGCGCCGTAGTGCTGGTGTGGTCGCATCCTTAACTCTCCCAGCACTCTTAATTCTATTAAAACCTCATTCCCAACGACGCCCTACCCTGCACACCACCGCCCTGGCCGGCGCGCGCGCGCGGCGACGCCCTTCCTCGACTGTCCTAACGACGCCGCTCGACTGTCCTAACGACGCCGCTAGTTCCCAAGCAAACGTCGTTTTCGCCAAAATAAAATAATGATGCGCCGAATAGACGACGGAATTTCAGCAAAAAAGGAGGGATGCAACACGAGGACTTCCCAGGGGGTCACCCATCCTAGTACTACTCTCGCCCAAGCACGCTTAACTTCGGAGTTCTGATGGGATCCGGTGCGTTAGTGCTGGTATGATCGCATCCGTCATTCCTAGCACTCTTAATTCTATTAAACCTCATTCCTCCCGACGCCCTACCCTGCACACCACCGCCCTTGCCTCCACGCGCCGTAGTGCTGGTGTGGTCGCATCCTTAACTCTCCCAGCACTCTTAATTCTATTAAAACCTCATTCCCAACGACGCCCTACCCTGCACACCACCGCCCTGGCCGGCGCGCGCGCGCGGCGACGCCCTTCCTCGACTGTCCTAACGACGCCGCTCGACTGTCCTAACGACGCCGCTAGTTCCCAAGCAAACGTCGTTTTCGCCAAAATAAAATAATGATGCGCCGAATAGACGACGGAATTTCAGCAAAAAAGGAGGGATGCAACACGAGGACTTCCCAGGGGGTCACCCATCCTAGTACTACTCTCGCCCAAGCACGCTTAACTTCGGAGTTCTGATGGGATCCGGTGCGTTAGTGCTGGTATGATCGCATCCGTCATTCCTAGCACTCTTAATTCTATTAAACCTCATTCCTCCCGACGCCCTACCCTGCACACCACCGCCCTTGCCTCCACGCGCCGTAGTGCTGGTGTGGTCGCATCCTTAACTCTCCCAGCACTCTTAATTCTATTAAAACCTCATTCCCAACGACGCCCTACCCTGCACACCACCGCCCTGGCCGGCGCGCGCGCGCGGCGACGCCCTTCCTCGACTGTCCTAACGACGCCGCTCGACTGTCCTAACGACGCCGCTAGTTCCCAAGCAAACGTCGTTTTCGCCAAAATAAAATAATGATGCGCCGAATAGACGACGGAATTTCAGCAAAAAAGGAGGGATGCAACACGAGGACTTCCCAGGGGGTCACCCATCCTAGTACTACTCTCGCCCAAGCACGCTTAACTTCGGAGTTCTGATGGGATCCGGTGCGTTAGTGCTGGTATGATCGCATCCGTCATTCCTAGCACTCTTAATTCTATTAAACCTCATTCCTCCCGACGCCCTACCCTGCACACCACCGCCCTTGCCTCCACGCGCCGTAGTGCTGGTGTGGTCGCATCCTTAACTCTCCCAGCACTCTTAATTCTATTAAAACCTCATTCCCAACGACGCCCTACCCTGCACACCACCGCCCTGGCCGGCGCGCGCGCGCGGCGACGCCCTTCCTCGACTGTCCTAACGACGCCGCTCGACTGTCCTAACGACGCCGCTAGTTCCCAAGCAAACGTCGTTTTCGCCAAAATAAAATAATGATGCGCCGAATAGACGACGGAATTTCAGCAAAAAAGGAGGGATGCAACACGAGGACTTCCCAGGGGGTCACCCATCCTAGTACTACTCTCGCCCAAGCACGCTTAACTTCGGAGTTCTGATGGGATCCGGTGCGTTAGTGCTGGTATGATCGCATCCGTCATTCCTAGCACTCTTAATTCTATTAAACCTCATTCCTCCCGACGCCCTACCCTGCACACCACCGCCCTTGCCTCCACGCGCCGTAGTGCTGGTGTGGTCGCATCCTTAACTCTCCCAGCACTCTTAATTCTATTAAAACCTCATTCCCAACGACGCCCTACCCTGCACACCACCGCCCTGGCCGGCGCGCGCGCGCGGCGACGCCCTTCCTCGACTGTCCTAACGACGCCGCTCGACTGTCCTAACGACGCCGCTAGTTCCCAAGCAAACGTCGTTTTCGCCAAAATAAAATAATGATGCGCCGAATAGACGACGGAATTTCAGCAAAAAAGGAGGGATGCAACACGAGGACTTCCCAGGGGGTCACCCATCCTAGTACTACTCTCGCCCAAGCACGCTTAACTTCGGAGTTCTGATGGGATCCGGTGCGTTAGTGCTGGTATGATCGCATCCGTCATTCCTAGCACTCTTAATTCTATTAAACCTCATTCCTCCCGACGCCCTACCCTGCACACCACCGCCCTTGCCTCCACGCGCCGTAGTGCTGGTGTGGTCGCATCCTTAACTCTCCCAGCACTCTTAATTCTATTAAAACCTCATTCCCAACGACGCCCTACCCTGCACACCACCGCCCTGGCCGGCGCGCGCGCGCGGCGACGCCCTTCCTCGACTGTCCTAACGACGCCGCTCGACTGTCCTAACGACGCCGCTAGTTCCCAAGCAAACGTCGTTTTCGCCAAAATAAAATAATGATGCGCCGAATAGACGACGGAATTTCAGCAAAAAAGGAGGGATGCAACACGAGGACTTCCCAGGGGGTCACCCATCCTAGTACTACTCTCGCCCAAGCACGCTTAACTTCGGAGTTCTGATGGGATCCGGTGCGTTAGTGCTGGTATGATCGCATCCGTCATTCCTAGCACTCTTAATTCTATTAAACCTCATTCCTCCCGACGCCCTACCCTGCACACCACCGCCCTTGCCTCCACGCGCCGTAGTGCTGGTGTGGTCGCATCCTTAACTCTCCCAGCACTCTTAATTCTATTAAAACCTCATTCCCAACGACGCCCTACCCTGCACACCACCGCCCTGGCCGGCGCGCGCGCGCGGCGACGCCCTTCCTCGACTGTCCTAACGACGCCGCTCGACTGTCCTAACGACGCCGCTAGTTCCCAAGCAAACGTCGTTTTCGCCAAAATAAAATAATGATGCGCCGAATAGACGACGGAATTTCAGCAAAAAAGGAGGGATGCAACACGAGGACTTCCCAGGGGGTCACCCATCCTAGTACTACTCTCGCCCAAGCACGCTTAACTTCGGAGTTCTGATGGGATCCGGTGCGTTAGTGCTGGTATGATCGCATCCGTCATTCCTAGCACTCTTAATTCTATTAAACCTCATTCCTCCCGACGCCCTACCCTGCACACCACCGCCCTTGCCTCCACGCGCCGTAGTGCTGGTGTGGTCGCATCCTTAACTCTCCCAGCACTCTTAATTCTATTAAAACCTCATTCCCAACGACGCCCTACCCTGCACACCACCGCCCTGGCCGGCGCGCGCGCGCGGCGACGCCCTTCCTCGACTGTCCTAACGACGCCGCTCGACTGTCCTAACGACGCCGCTAGTTCCCAAGCAAACGTCGTTTTCGCCAAAATAAAATAATGATGCGCCGAATAGACGACGGAATTTCAGCAAAAAAGGAGGGATGCAACACGAGGACTTCCCAGGGGGTCACCCATCCTAGTACTACTCTCGCCCAAGCACGCTTAACTTCGGAGTTCTGATGGGATCCGGTGCGTTAGTGCTGGTATGATCGCATCCGTCATTCCTAGCACTCTTAATTCTATTAAACCTCATTCCTCCCGACGCCCTACCCTGCACACCACCGCCCTTGCCTCCACGCGCCGTAGTGCTGGTGTGGTCGCATCCTTAACTCTCCCAGCACTCTTAATTCTATTAAAACCTCATTCCCAACGACGCCCTACCCTGCACACCACCGCCCTGGCCGGCGCGCGCGCGCGGCGACGCCCTTCCTCGACTGTCCTAACGACGCCGCTCGACTGTCCTAACGACGCCGCTAGTTCCCAAGCAAACGTCGTTTTCGCCAAAATAAAATAATGATGCGCCGAATAGACGACGGAATTTCAGCAAAAAAGGAGGGATGCAACACGAGGACTTCCCAGGGGGTCACCCATCCTAGTACTACTCTCGCCCAAGCACGCTTAACTTCGGAGTTCTGATGGGATCCGGTGCGTTAGTGCTGGTATGATCGCATCCGTCATTCCTGGCACTCTTAATTCTATTAAACCTCATTCCTCCCGACGCCCTACCCTGCACACCACCGCCCTTGCCTCCACGCGCCGTAGTGCTGGTGTGGTCGCATCCTTAACTCTCCCAGCACTCTTAATTCTATTAAAACCTCATTCCCAACGACGCCCTACCCTGCACACCACCGCCCTGGCCGGCGCGCGCGCGCGGCGACGCCCTTCCTCGACTGTCCTAACGACGCCGCTCGACTGTCCTAACGACGCCGCTAGTTCCCAAGCAAACGTCGTTTTCGCCAAAATAAAATAATGATGCGCCGAATAGACGACGGAATTTCAGCAAAAAAGGAGGGATGCAACACGAGGACTTCCCAGGGGGTCACCCATCCTAGTACTACTCTCGCCCAAGCACGCTTAACTTCGGAGTTCTGATGGGATCCGGTGCGTTAGTGCTGGTATGATCGCATCCGTCATTCCTGGCACTCTTAATTCTATTAAACCTCATTCCTCCCGACGCCCTACCCTGCACACCACCGCCCTTGCCTCCACGCGCCGTAGTGCTGGTGTGGTCGCATCCTTAACTCTCCCAGCACTCTTAATTCTATTAAAACCTCATTCCCAACGACGCCCTACCCTGCACACCACCGCCCTGGCCGGCGCGCGCGCGCGGCGACGCCCTTCCTCGACTGTCCTAACGACGCCGCTCGACTGTCCTAACGACGCCGCTAGTTCCCAAGCAAACGTCGTTTTCGCCAAAATAAAATAATGATGCGCCGAATAGACGACGGAATTTCAGCAAAAAAGGAGGGATGCAACACGAGGACTTCCCAGGGGGTCACCCATCCTAGTACTACTCTCGCCCAAGCACGCTTAACTTCGGAGTTCTGATGGGATCCGGTGCGTTAGTGCTGGTATGATCGCATCCGTCATTCCTAGCACTCTTAATTCTATTAAACCTCATTCCTCCCGACGCCCTACCCTGCACACCACCGCCCTTGCCTCCACGCGCCGTAGTGCTGGTGTGGTCGCATCCTTAACTCTCCCAGCACTCTTAATTCTATTAAAACCTCATTCCCAACGACGCCCTACCCTGCACACCACCGCCCTGGCCGGCGCGCGCGCGCGGCGACGCCCTTCCTCGACTGTCCTAACGACGCCGCTCGACTGTCCTAACGACGCCGCTAGTTCCCAAGCAAACGTCGTTTTCGCCAAAATAAAATAATGATGCGCCGAATAGACGACGGAATTTCAGCAAAAAAGGAGGGATGCAACACGAGGACTTCCCAGGGGGTCACCCATCCTAGTACTACTCTCGCCCAAGCACGCTTAACTTCGGAGTTCTGATGGGATCCGGTGCGTTAGTGCTGGTATGATCGCATCCGTCATTCCTAGCACTCTTAATTCTATTAAACCTCATTCCTCCCGACGCCCTACCCTGCACACCACCGCCCTTGCCTCCACGCGCCGTAGTGCTGGTGTGGTCGCATCCTTAACTCTCCCAGCACTCTTAATTCTATTAAAACCTCATTCCCAACGACGCCCTACCCTGCACACCACCGCCCTGGCCGGCGCGCGCGCGCGGCGACGCCCTTCCTCGACTGTCCTAACGACGCCGCTCGACTGTCCTAACGACGCCGCTAGTTCCCAAGCAAACGTCGTTTTCGCCAAAATAAAATAATGATGCGCCGAATAGACGACGGAATTTCAGCAAAAAAGGAGGGATGCAACACGAGGACTTCCCAGGGGGTCACCCATCCTAGTACTACTCTCGCCCAAGCACGCTTAACTTCGGAGTTCTGATGGGATCCGGTGCGTTAGTGCTGGTATGATCGCATCCGTCATTCCTAGCACTCTTAATTCTATTAGACCTCATTCCTCCCGACGCCCTACCCTGCACACCACCGCCCTTGCCTCCACGCGCCGTAGTGCTGGTGTGGTCGCATCCTTAACTCTCCCAGCACTCTTAATTCTATTAAAACCTCATTCCCAACGACGCCCTACCCTGCACACCACCGCCCTGGCCGGCGCGCGCGCGCGGCGACGCCCTTCCTCGACTGTCCTAACGACGCCGCTCGACTGTCCTAACGACGCCGCTAGTTCCCAAGCAAACGTCGTTTTCGCCAAAATAAAATAATGATGCGCCGAATAGACGACGAAATTTCAGCAAAAAAGGAGGGATGCAACACGAGGACTTCCCAGGGGGTCACCCATCCTAGTACTACTCTCGCCCAAGCACGCTTAACTTCGGAGTTCTGATGGGATCCGGTGCGTTAGTGCTGGTATGATCGCATCCGTCATTCCTAGCACTCTTAATTCTATTAGACCTCAATCCTCCCGACGCCCTACCCTGCACACCACCGCCCTTGCCTCCACGCGCCGTAGTGCTGGTGTGGTCGCATCCTTAACTCTCCCAGCACTCTTAATTCTATTAAAACCTCATTCCCAACGACGCCCTACCCTGCACACCACCGCCCTGGCCGGCGCGCGCGCGCGGCGACGCCCTTCCTCGACTGTCCTAACGACGCCGCTCGACTGTCCTAACGACGCCGCTAGTTCCCAAGCAAACGTCGTTTTCGCCAAAATAAAATAATGATGCGCCGAATAGACGACGGAATTTCAGCAAAAAAGGAGGGATGCAACACGAGGACTTCCCAGGGGGTCACCCATCCTAGTACTACTCTCGCCCAAGCACGCTTAACTTCGGAGTTCTGATGGGATCCGGTGCGTTAGTGCTGGTATGATCGCATCCGTCATTCCTAGCACTCTTAATTCTATTAGACCTCATTCCTCCCGACGCCCTACCCTGCACACCACCGCCCTTGCCTCCACGCGCCGTAGTGCTGGTGTGGTCGCATCCTTAACTCTCCCAGCACTCTTAATTCTATTAAAACCTCATTCCCAACGACGCCCTACCCTGCACACCACCGCCCTGGCCGGCGCGCGCGCGCGGCGACGCCCTTCCTCGACTGTCCTAACGACGCCGCTCGACTGTCCTAACGACGCCGCTAGTTCCCAAGCAAACGTCGTTTTCGCCAAAATAAAATAATGATGCGCCGAATAGACGACGAAATTTCAGCAAAAAAGGAGGGATGCAACACGAGGACTTCCCAGGGGGTCACCCATCCTAGTACTACTCTCGCCCAAGCACGCTTAACTTCGGAGTTCTGATGGGATCCGGTGCGTTAGTGCTGGTATGATCGCATCCGTCATTCCTAGCACTCTTAATTCTATTAGACCTCAATCCTCCCGACGCCCTACCCTGCACACCACCGCCCTTGCCTCCACGCGCCGTAGTGCTGGTGTGGTCGCATCCTTAACTCTCCCAGCACTCTTAATTCTATTAAAACCTCATTCCCAACGACGCCCTACCCTGCACACCACCGCCCTGGCCGGCGCGCGCGCGCGGCGACGCCCTTCCTCGACTGTCCTAACGACGCCGCTCGACTGTCCTAACGACGCCGCTAGTTCCCAAGCAAACGTCGTTTTCGCCAAAATAAAATAATGATGCGCCGAATAGACGACGGAATTTCAGCAAAAAAGGAGGGATGCAACACGAGGACTTCCCAGGGGGTCACCCATCCTAGTACTACTCTCGCCCAAGCACGCTTAACTTCGGAGTTCTGATGGGATCCGGTGCGTTAGTGCTGGTATGATCGCATCCGTCATTCCTAGCACTCTTAATTCTATTAAACCTCATTCCTCCCGACGCCCTACCCTGCACACCACCGCCCTTGCCTCCACGCGCCGTAGTGCTGGTGTGGTCGCATCCTTAACTCTCCCAGCACTCTTAATTCTATTAAAACCTCATTCCCAACGACGCCCTACCCTGCACACCACCGCCCTGGCCGGCGCGCGCGCGCGGCGACGCCCTTCCTCGACTGTCCTAACGACGCCGCTCGACTGTCCTAACGACGCCGCTAGTTCCCAAGCAAACGTCGTTTTCGCCAAAATAAAATAATGATGCGCCGAATAGACGACGGAATTTCAGCAAAAAAGGAGGGATGCAACACGAGGACTTCCCAGGGGGTCACCCATCCTAGTACTACTCTCGCCCAAGCACGCTTAACTTCGGAGTTCTGATGGGATCCGGTGCGTTAGTGCTGGTATGATCGCATCCGTCATTCCTAGCACTCTTAATTCTATTAGACCTCATTCCTCCCGACGCCCTACCCTGCACACCACCGCCCTTGCCTCCACGCGCCGTAGTGCTGGTGTGGTCGCATCCTTAACTCTCCCAGCACTCTTAATTCTATTAAAACCTCATTCCCAACGACGCCCTACCCTGCACACCACCGCCCTGGCCGGCGCGCGCGCGCGGCGACGCCCTTCCTCGACTGTCCTAACGACGCCGCTCGACTGTCCTAACGACGCCGCTAGTTCCCAAGCAAACGTCGTTTTCGCCAAAATAAAATAATGATGCGCCGAATAGACGACGGAATTTCAGCAAAAAAGGAGGGATGCAACACGAGGACTTCCCAGGGGGTCACCCATCCTAGTACTACTCTCGCCCAAGCACGCTTAACTTCGGAGTTCTGATGGGATCCGGTGCGTTAGTGCTGGTATGATCGCATCCGTCATTCCTAGCACTCTTAATTCTATTAAACCTCATTCCTCCCGACGCCCTACCCTGCACACCACCGCCCTTGCCTCCACGCGCCGTAGTGCTGGTGTGGTCGCATCCTTAACTCTCCCAGCACTCTTAATTCTATTAAAACCTCATTCCCAACGACGCCCTACCCTGCACACCACCGCCCTGGCCGGCGCGCGCGCGCGGCGACGCCCTTCCTCGACTGTCCTAACGACGCCGCTCGACTGTCCTAACGACGCCGCTAGTTCCCAAGCAAACGTCGTTTTCGCCAAAATAAAATAATGATGCGCCGAATAGACGACGGAATTTCAGCAAAAAAGGAGGGATGCAACACGAGGACTTCCCAGGGGGTCACCCATCCTAGTACTACTCTCGCCCAAGCACGCTTAACTTCGGAGTTCTGATGGGATCCGGTGCGTTAGTGCTGGTATGATCGCATCCGTCATTCCTAGCACTCTTAATTCTATTAAACCTCATTCCTCCCGACGCCCTACCCTGCACACCACCGCCCTTGCCTCCACGCGCCGTAGTGCTGGTGTGGTCGCATCCTTAACTCTCCCAGCACTCTTAATTCTATTAAAACCTCATTCCCAACGACGCCCTACCCTGCACACCACCGCCCTGGCCGGCGCGCGCGCGCGGCGACGCCCTTCCTCGACTGTCCTAACGACGCCGCTCGACTGTCCTAACGACGCCGCTAGTTCCCAAGCAAACGTCGTTTTCGCCAAAATAAAATAATGATGCGCCGAATAGACGACGGAATTTCAGCAAAAAAGGAGGGATGCAACACGAGGACTTCCCAGGGGGTCACCCATCCTAGTACTACTCTCGCCCAAGCACGCTTAACTTCGGAGTTCTGATGGGATCCGGTGCGTTAGTGCTGGTATGATCGCATCCGTCATTCCTAGCACTCTTAATTCTATTAAACCTCATTCCTCCCGACGCCCTACCCTGCACACCACCGCCCTTGCCTCCACGCGCCGTAGTGCTGGTGTGGTCGCATCCTTAACTCTCCCAGCACTCTTAATTCTATTAAAACCTCATTCCCAACGACGCCCTACCCTGCACACCACCGCCCTGGCCGGCGCGCGCGCGCGGCGACGCCCTTCCTCGACTGTCCTAACGACGCCGCTCGACTGTCCTAACGACGCCGCTAGTTCCCAAGCAAACGTCGTTTTCGCCAAAATAAAATAATGATGCGCCGAATAGACGACGGAATTTCAGCAAAAAAGGAGGGATGCAACACGAGGACTTCCCAGGGGGTCACCCATCCTAGTACTACTCTCGCCCAAGCACGCTTAACTTCGGAGTTCTGATGGGATCCGGTGCGTTAGTGCTGGTATGATCGCATCCGTCATTCCTAGCACTCTTAATTCTATTAAACCTCATTCCTCCCGACGCCCTACCCTGCACACCACCGCCCTTGCCTCCACGCGCCGTAGTGCTGGTGTGGTCGCATCCTTAACTCTCCCAGCACTCTTAATTCTATTAAAACCTCATTCCCAACGACGCCCTACCCTGCACACCACCGCCCTGGCCGGCGCGCGCGCGCGGCGACGCCCTTCCTCGACTGTCCTAACGACGCCGCTCGACTGTCCTAACGACGCCGCTAGTTCCCAAGCAAACGTCGTTTTCGCCAAAATAAAATAATGATGCGCCGAATAGACGACGGAATTTCAGCAAAAAAGGAGGGATGCAACACGAGGACTTCCCAGGGGGTCACCCATCCTAGTACTACTCTCGCCCAAGCACGCTTAACTTCGGAGTTCTGATGGGATCCGGTGCGTTAGTGCTGGTATGATCGCATCCGTCATTCCTAGCACTCTTAATTCTATTAAACCTCATTCCTCCCGACGCCCTACCCTGCACACCACCGCCCTTGCCTCCACGCGCCGTAGTGCTGGTGTGGTCGCATCCTTAACTCTCCCAGCACTCTTAATTCTATTAAAACCTCATTCCCAACGACGCCCTACCCTGCACACCACCGCCCTGGCCGGCGCGCGCGCGCGGCGACGCCCTTCCTCGACTGTCCTAACGACGCCGCTCGACTGTCCTAACGACGCCGCTAGTTCCCAAGCAAACGTCGTTTTCGCCAAAATAAAATAATGATGCGCCGAATAGACGACGGAATTTCAGCAAAAAAGGAGGGATGCAACACGAGGACTTCCCAGGGGGTCACCCATCCTAGTACTACTCTCGCCCAAGCACGCTTAACTTCGGAGTTCTGATGGGATCCGGTGCGTTAGTGCTGGTATGATCGCATCCGTCATTCCTAGCACTCTTAATTCTATTAAACCTCATTCCTCCCGACGCCCTACCCTGCACACCACCGCCCTTGCCTCCACGCGCCGTAGTGCTGGTGTGGTCGCATCCTTAACTCTCCCAGCACTCTTAATTCTATTAAAACCTCATTCCCAACGACGCCCTACCCTGCACACCACCGCCCTGGCCGGCGCGCGCGCGCGGCGACGCCCTTCCTCGACTGTCCTAACGACGCCGCTCGACTGTCCTAACGACGCCGCTAGTTCCCAAGCAAACGTCGTTTTCGCCAAAATAAAATAATGATGCGCCGAATAGACGACGGAATTTCAGCAAAAAAGGAGGGATGCAACACGAGGACTTCCCAGGGGGTCACCCATCCTAGTACTACTCTCGCCCAAGCACGCTTAACTTCGGAGTTCTGATGGGATCCGGTGCGTTAGTGCTGGTATGATCGCATCCGTCATTCCTAGCACTCTTAATTCTATTAAACCTCATTCCTCCCGACGCCCTACCCTGCACACCACCGCCCTTGCCTCCACGCGCCGTAGTGCTGGTGTGGTCGCATCCTTAACTCTCCCAGCACTCTTAATTCTATTAAAACCTCATTCCCAACGACGCCCTACCCTGCACACCACCGCCCTGGCCGGCGCGCGCGCGCGGCGACGCCCTTCCTCGACTGTCCTAACGACGCCGCTCGACTGTCCTAACGACGCCGCTAGTTCCCAAGCAAACGTCGTTTTCGCCAAAATAAAATAATGATGCGCCGAATAGACGACGGAATTTCAGCAAAAAAGGAGGGATGCAACACGAGGACTTCCCAGGGGGTCACCCATCCTAGTACTACTCTCGCCCAAGCACGCTTAACTTCGGAGTTCTGATGGGATCCGGTGCGTTAGTGCTGGTATGATCGCATCCGTCATTCCTAGCACTCTTAATTCTATTAAACCTCATTCCTCCCGACGCCCTACCCTGCACACCACCGCCCTTGCCTCCACGCGCCGTAGTGCTGGCGTGGTCGCATCCTTAACTCTCCCAGCACTCTTAATTCTATTAAAACCTCATTCCCAACGACGCCCTACCCTGCACACCACCGCCCTGGCCGGCGCGCGCGCGCGGCGACGCCCTTCCTCGACTGTCCTAACGACGCCGCTCGACTGTCCTAACGACGCCGCTAGTTCCCAAGCAAACGTCGTTTTCGCCAAAATAAAATAATGATGCGCCGAATAGACGACGGAATTTCAGCAAAAAAGGAGGGATGCAACACGAGGACTTCCCAGGGGGTCACCCATCCTAGTACTACTCTCGCCCAAGCACGCTTAACTTCGGAGTTCTGATGGGATCCGGTGCGTTAGTGCTGGTATGATCGCATCCGTCATTCCTAGCACTCTTAATTCTATTAAACCTCATTCCTCCCGACGCCCTACCCTGCACACCACCGCCCTTGCCTCCACGCGCCGTAGTGCTGGCGTGGTCGCATCCTTAACTCTCCCAGCACTCTTAATTCTATTAAAACCTCATTCCCAACGACGCCCTACCCTGCACACCACCGCCCTGGCCGGCGCGCGCGCGCGGCGACGCCCTTCCTCGACTGTCCTAACGACGCCGCTCGACTGTCCTAACGACGCCGCTAGTTCCCAAGCAAACGTCGTTTTCGCCAAAATAAAATAATGATGCGCCGAATAGACGACGGAATTTCAGCAAAAAAGGAGGGATGCAACACGAGGACTTCCCAGGGGGTCACCCATCCTAGTACTACTCTCGCCCAAGCACGCTTAACTTCGGAGTTCTGATGGGATCCGGTGCGTTAGTGCTGGTATGATCGCATCCGTCATTCCTAGCACTCTTAATTCTATTAAACCTCATTCCTCCCGACGCCCTACCCTGCACACCACCGCCCTTGCCTCCACGCGCCGTAGTGCTGGTGTGGTCGCATCCTTAACTCTCCCAGCACTCTTAATTCTATTAAAACCTCATTCCCAACGACGCCCTACCCTGCACACCACCGCCCTGGCCGGCGCGCGCGCGCGGCGACGCCCTTCCTCGACTGTCCTAACGACGCCGCTCGACTGTCCTAACGACGCCGCTAGTTCCCAAGCAAACGTCGTTTTCGCCAAAATAAAATAATGATGCGCCGAATAGACGACGGAATTTCAGCAAAAAAGGAGGGATGCAACACGAGGACTTCCCAGGGGGTCACCCATCCTAGTACTACTCTCGCCCAAGCACGCTTAACTTCGGAGTTCTGATGGGATCCGGTGCGTTAGTGCTGGTATGATCGCATCCGTCATTCCTAGCACTCTTAATTCTATTAAACCTCATTCCTCCCGACGCCCTACCCTGCACACCACCGCCCTTGCCTCCACGCGCCGTAGTGCTGGCGTGGTCGCATCCTTAACTCTCCCAGCACTCTTAATTCTATTAAAACCTCATTCCCAACGACGCCCTACCCTGCACACCACCGCCCTGGCCGGCGCGCGCGCGCGGCGACGCCCTTCCTCGGCTGTCCTAACGACGCCGCTCGACTGTCCTAACGACGCCGCTAGTTCCCAAGCAAACGTCGTTTTCGCCAAAATAAAATAATGATGCGCCGAATAGACGACGGAATTTCAGCAAAAAAGGAGGGATGCAACACGAGGACTTCCCAGGGGGTCACCCATCCTAGTACTACTCTCGCCCAAGCACGCTTAACTTCGGAGTTCTGATGGGATCCGGTGCGTTAGTGCTGGTATGATCGCATCCGTCATTCCTAGCACTCTTAATTCTATTAAACCTCATTCCTCCCGACGCCCTACCCTGCACACCACCGCCCTTGCCTCCACGCGCCGTAGTGCTGGTGTGGTCGCATCCTTAACTCTCCCAGCACTCTTAATTCTATTAAAACCTCATTCCCAACGACGCCCTACCCTGCACACCACCGCCCTGGCCGGCGCGCGCGCGCGGCGACGCCCTTCCTCGACTGTCCTAACGACGCCGCTCGACTGTCCTAACGACGCCGCTAGTTCCCAAGCAAACGTCGTTTTCGCCAAAATAAAATAATGATGCGCCGAATAGACGACGGAATTTCAGCAAAAAAGGAGGGATGCAACACGAGGACTTCCCAGGGGGTCACCCATCCTAGTACTACTCTCGCCCAAGCACGCTTAACTTCGGAGTTCTGATGGGATCCGGTGCGTTAGTGCTGGTATGATCGCATCCGTCATTCCTAGCACTCTTAATTCTATTAAACCTCATTCCTCCCGACGCCCTACCCTGCACACCACCGCCCTTGCCTCCACGCGCCGTAGTGCTGGTGTGGTCGCATCCTTAACTCTCCCAGCACTCTTAATTCTATTAAAACCTCATTCCCAACGACGCCCTACCCTGCACACCACCGCCCTGGCCGGCACGCGCGCGCGGCGACGCCCTTCCTCGACTGTCCTAACGACGCCGCTCGACTGTCCTAACGACGCCGCTAGTTCCCAAGCAAACGTCGTTTTCGCCAAAATAAAATAATGATGCGCCGAATAGACGACGGAATTTCAGCAAAAAAGGAGGGATACAACACGAGGACTTCCCAGGGGGTCACCCATCCTAGTACTACTCTCGCCCAAGCACGCTTAACTTCGGAGTTCTGATGGGATCCGATGCGTTAGTGCTGGTATGATCGCATCCGTCATTCCTAGCACTCTTAATTCTATTAAACCTCATTCCTCCCGACGCCCTACCCTGCACACCACCGCCCTTGCCTCCACGCGCCGTAGTGCTGGTGTGGTCGCATCCTTAACTCTCCCAGCACTCTTAATTCTATTAAAACCTCATTCCCAACGACGCCCTACCCTGCACACCACCGCCCTGGCCGGCGCGCGCGCGCGGCGACGCCCTTCCTCGACTGTCCTAACGACGCCGCTCGACTGTCCTAACGACGCCGCTAGTTCCCAAGCAAACGTCGTTTTCGCCAAAATAAAATAATGATGCGCCGAATAGACGACGGAATTTCAGCAAAAAAGGAGGGATGCAACACGAGGACTTCCCAGGGGGTCACCCATCCTAGTACTACTCTCGCCCAAGCACGCTTAACTTCGGAGTTCTGATGGGATCCGGTGCGTTAGTGCTGGTATGATCGCATCCGTCATTCCTAGCACTCTTAATTCTATTAAACCTCATTCCTCCCGACGCCCTACCCTGCACACCACCGCCCTTGCCTCCACGCGCCGTAGTGCTGGTGTGGTCGCATCCTTAACTCTCCCAGCACTCTTAATTCTATTAAAACCTCATTCCCAACGACGCCCTACCCTGCACACCACCGCCCTGGCCGGCGCGCGCGCGCGGCGACGCCCTTCCTCGACTGTCCTAACGACGCCGCTCGACTGTCCTAACGACGCCGCTAGTTCCCAAGCAAACGTCGTTTTCGCCAAAATAAAATAATGATGCGCCGAATAGACGACGGAATTTCAGCAAAAAAGGAGGGATGCAACACGAGGACTTCCCAGGGGGTCACCCATCCTAGTACTACTCTCGCCCAAGCACGCTTAACTTCGGAGTTCTGATGGGATCCGGTGCGTTAGTGCTGGTATGATCGCATCCGTCATTCCTAGCACTCTTAATTCTATTAAACCTCATTCCTCCCGACGCCCTACCCTGCACACCACCGCCCTTGCCTCCACGCGCCGTAGTGCTGGTGTGGTCGCATCCTTAACTCTCCCAGCACTCTTAATTCTATTAAAACCTCATTCCCAACGACGCCCTACCCTGCACACCACCGCCCTGGCCGGCGCGCGCGCGCGGCGACGCCCTTCCTCGACTGTCCTAACGACGCCGCTCGACTGTCCTAACGACGCCGCTAGTTCCCAAGCAAACGTCGTTTTCGCCAAAATAAAATAAAATAATGATGCGCCGAATAGACGACGGAATTTCAGCAAAAAAGGAGGGATGCAACACGAGGACTTCCCAGGGGGTCACCCATCCTAGTACTACTCTCGCCCAAGCACGCTTAACTTCGGAGTTCTGATGGGATCCGGTGCGTTAGTGCTGGTATGATCGCATCCGTCATTCCTAGCACTCTTAATTCTATTAAACCTCATTCCTCCCGACGCCCTACCCTGCACACCACCGCCCTTGCCTCCACGCGCCGTAGTGCTGGTGTGGTCGCATCCTTAACTCTCCCAGCACTCTTAATTCTATTAAAACCTCATTCCCAACGACGCCCTACCCTGCACACCACCGCCCTGGCCGGCGCGCGCGCGGCGACGCCCTTCCTCGACTGTCCTAACGACGCCGCTCGACTGTCCTAACGACGCCGCTAGTTCCCAAGCAAACGTCGTTTTCGCCAAAATAAAATAATGATGCGCCGAATAGACGACGGAATTTCAGCAAAAAAGGAGGGATGCAACACGAGGACTTCCCAGGGGGTCACCCATCCTAGTACTACTCTCGCCCAAGCACGCTTAACTTCGGAGTTCTGATGGGATCCGGTGCGTTAGTGCTGGTATGATCGCATCCGTCATTCCTAGCACTCTTAATTCTATTAAACCTCATTCCTCCCGACGCCCTACCCTGCACACCACCGCCCTTGCCTCCACGCGCCGTAGTGCTGGTGTGGTCGCATCCTTAACTCTCCCAGCACTCTTAATTCTATTAAAACCTCATTCCCAACGACGCCCTACCCTGCACACCACCGCCCTGGCCGGCGCGCGCGCGCGGCGACGCCCTTCCTCGACTGTCCTAACGACGCCGCTCGACTGTCCTAACGACGCCGCTAGTTCCAAGCAAACGTCGTTTTCGCCAAAATAAAATAATGATGCGCCGAATAGACGACGGAATTTCAGCAAAAAAGGAGGGATGCAACACGAGGACTTCCTAGGGGGTCACCCATCCTAGTACTACTCTCGCCCAAGCACGCTTAACTTCGGAGTTCTGATGGGATCCGGTGCGTTAGTGCTGGTATGATCGCATACGTCATTCCTAGCACTCTTAATTCTATTAAACCTCATTCCTCCCGACGCCCTACCCTGCGCACCACCGCCCTTGCCTCCACGCGCCGTAGTGCTGGTGTGGTCGCATCCTTAACTCTCCCAGCACTCTTAATTCTATTAAAACCTCATTCCCAACGACGCCCTACCCTGCACACCACCGCCCTGGCCGGCGCGCGCGCGCGGCGACGCCCTTCCTCGACTGTCCTAACGACGCCGCTAGTTCCCAAGCAAACGTCGTTTTCGCCAAAATAAAATAATGATGCGCCGAATAGACGACGGAATTTCAGCAAAAAAGGAGGGATGCAACACGAGGACTTCCCAGGGGGTCACCCATCCTAGTACTACTCTCGCCCAAGCACGCTTAACTTCGGAGTTCTGATGGGATCCGGTGCGTTAGTGCTGGTATGATCGCATCCGTCATTCCTAGCACTCTTAATTCTATTAAACCTCATTCCTCCCGACGCCCTACCCTGCACACCACCGCCCTTGCCTCCACGCGCCGTAGTGCTGGTGTGGTCGCATCCTTAACTCTCCCAGCACTCTTAATTCTATTAAAACCTCATTCCCAACGACGCCCTACCCTGCACACCACCGCCCTGGCCGGCGCGCGCGCGCGGCGACGCCCTTCCTCGACTGTCCTAACGACGCCGCTCGACTGTCCTAACGACGCCGCTAGTTCCCAAGCAAACGTCGTTTTCGCCAAAATAAAATAATGATGCGCCGAATAGACGACGGAATTTCAGCAAAAAAGGAGGGATGCAACACGAGGACTTCCCAGGGGGTCACCCATCCTAGTACTACTCTCGCCCAAGCACGCTTAACTTCGGAGTTCTGATGGGATCCGGTGCGTTAGTGCTGGTATGATCGCATCCGTCATTCCTAGCACTCTTAATTCTATTAAACCTCATTCCTCCCGACGCCCTACCCTGCACACCACCGCCCTTGCCTCCACGCGCCGTAGTGCTGGTGTGGTCGCATCCTTAACTCTCCCAGCACTCTTAATTCTATTAAAACCTCATTCCCAACGACGCCCTACCCTGCACACCACCGCCCTGGCCGGCGCGCGCGCGCGGCGACGCCCTTCCTCGACTGTCCTAACGACGCCGCTCGACTGTCCTAACGACGCCGCTAGTTCCCAAGCAAACGTCGTTTTCGCCAAAATAAAATAATGATGCGCCGAATAGACGACG
This sequence comes from Solanum rostratum, assembly GCA_029948455.1. Taxonomy (NCBI): domain Eukaryota; kingdom Viridiplantae; phylum Streptophyta; class Magnoliopsida; order Solanales; family Solanaceae; genus Solanum; species Solanum rostratum. The sequence goes on along the minus strand of JARACL010000118.1, from coordinate 13,656 downwards.
GAATTTCAGCAAAAAAGGAGGGATGCAACACGAGGACTTCCCAGGGGGTCACCCATCCTAGTACTACTCTCGCCCAAGCACGCTTAACTTCGGAGTTCTGATGGGATCCGGTGCGTTAGTGCTGGTATGATCGCATCCGTCATTCCTAGCACTCTTAATTCTATTAAACCTCATTCCTCCCGACGCCCTACCCTGCACACCACCGCCCTTGCCTCCACGCGCCGTAGTGCTGGTGTGGTCGCATCCTTAACTCTCCCAGCACTCTTAATTCTATTAAAACCTCATTCCCAACGACGCCCTACCCTGCACACCACCGCCCTGGCCGGCGCGCGCGCGCGGCGACGCCCTTCCTCGACTGTCCTAACGACGCCGCTCGACTGTCCTAACGACGCCGCTAGTTCCCAAGCAAACGTCGTTTTCGCCAAAATAAAATAATGATGCGCCGAATAGACGACGGAATTTCAGCAAAAAAGGAGGGATGCAACACGAGGACTTCCCAGGGGGTCACCCATCCTAGTACTACTCTCGCCCAAGCACGCTTAACTTCGGAGTTCTGATGGGATCAGGTGCGTTAGTGCTGGTATGATCGCATCCGTCATTCCTAGCACTCTTAATTCTATTAAACCTCATTCCTCCCGACGCCCTACCCTGCACACCACCGCCCTTGCCTCCACGCGCCGTAGTGCTGGTGTGGTCGCATCCTTAACTCTCCCAGCACTCTTAATTCTATTAAAACCTCATTCCCAACGACGCCCTACCCTGCACACCACCGCCCTGGCCGGCGCGCGCGCGCGGCGACGCCCTTCCTCGACTGTCCTAACGACGCCGCTCGACTGTCCTAACGACGCCGCTAGTTCCCAAGCAAACGTCGTTTTCGCCAAAATAAAATAATGATGCGCCGAATAGACGACGGAATTTCAGCAAAAAAGGAGGGATGCAACACGAGGACTTCCCAGGGGGTCACCCATCCTAGTACTACTCTCGCCCAAGCACGCTTAACTTCGGAGTTCTGATGGGATCCGGTGCGTTAGTGCTGGTATGATCGCATCCGTCATTCCTAGCACTCTTAATTCTATTAAACCTCATTCCTCCCGACGCCCTACCCTGCACACCACCGCCCTTGCCTCCACGCGCCGTAGTGCTGGTGTGGTCGCATCCTTAACTCTCCCAGCACTCTTAATTCTATTAAAACCTCATTCCCAACGACGCCCTACCCTGCACACCACCGCCCTGGCCGGCGCGCGCGCGCGGCGACGCCCTTCCTCGACTGTCCTAACGACGCCGCTCGACTGTCCTAACGACGCCGCTAGTTCCCAAGCAAACGTCGTTTTCGCCAAAATAAAATAATGATGCGCCGAATAGACGACGGAATTTCAGCAAAAAAGGAGGGATGCAACACGAGGACTTCCCAGGGGGTCACCCATCCTAGTACTACTCTCGCCCAAGCACGCTTAACTTCGGAGTTCTGATGGGATCCGGTGCGTTAGTGCTGGTATGATCGCATCCGTCATTCCTAGCACTCTTAATTCTATTAAACCTCATTCCTCCCGACGCCCTACCCTGCACACCACCGCCCTTGCCTCCACGCGCCGTAGTGCTGGTGTGGTCGCATCCTTAACTCTCCCAGCACTCTTAATTCTATTAAAACCTCATTCCCAACGACGCCCTACCCTGCACACCACCGCCCTGGCCGGCGCGCGCGCGCGGCGACGCCCTTCCTCGACTGTCCTAACGACGCCGCTCGACTGTCCTAACGACGCCGCTAGTTCCCAAGCAAACGTCGTTTTCGCCAAAATAAAATAATGATGCGCCGAATAGACGACGGAATTTCAGCAAAAAAGGAGGGATGCAACACGAGGACTTCCCAGGGGGTCACCCATCCTAGTACTACTCTCGCCCAAGCACGCTTAACTTCGGAGTTCTGATGGGATCCGGTGCGTTAGTGCTGGTATGATCGCATCCGTCATTCCTAGCACTCTTAATTCTATTAAACCTCATTCCTCCCGACGCCCTACCCTGCACACCACCGCCCTTGCCTCCACGCGCCGTAGTGCTGGTGTGGTCGCATCCTTAACTCTCCCAGCACTCTTAATTCTATTAAAACCTCATTCCCAACGACGCCCTACCCTGCACACCACCGCCCTGGCCGGCGCGCGCGCGCGGCGACGCCCTTCCTCGACTGTCCTAACGACGCCGCTCGACTGTCCTAACGACGCCGCTAGTTCCCAAGCAAACGTCGTTTTCGCCAAAATAAAATAATGATGCGCCGAATAGACGACGGAATTTCAGCAAAAAAGGAGGGATGCAACACGAGGACTTCCCAGGGGGTCACCCATCCTAGTACTACTCTCGCCCAAGCACGCTTAACTTCGGAGTTCTGATGGGATCCGGTGCGTTAGTGCTGGTATGATCGCATCCGTCATTCCTAGCACTCTTAATTCTATTAAACCTCATTCCTCCCGACGCCCTACCCTGCACACCACCGCCCTTGCCTCCACGCGCCGTAGTGCTGGAGTGGTCGCATCCTTAACTCTCCCAGCACTCTTAATTCTATTAAAACCTCATTCCCAACGACGCCCTACCCTGCACACCACCGCCCTGGCCGGCGCGCGCGCGCGGCGACGCCCTTCCTCGACTGTCCTAACGACGCCGCTCGACTGTCCTAACGACGCCGCTAGTTCCCAAGCAAACGTCGTTTTCGCCAAAATAAAATAATGATGCGCCGAATAGACGACGGAATTTCAGCAAAAAAGGAGGGATGCAACACGAGGACTTCCCAGGGGGTCACCCATCCTAGTACTACTCTCGCCCAAGCACGCTTAACTTCGGAGTTCTGATGGGATCCGGTGCGTTAGTGCTGGTATGATCGCATCCGTCATTCCTAGCACTCTTAATTCTATTAAACCTCATTCCTCCCGACGCCCTACCCTGCACACCACCGCCCTTGCCTCCACGCGCCGTAGTGCTGGTGTGGTCGCATCCTTAACTCTCCCAGCACTCTTAATTCTATTAAAACCTCATTCCCAACGACGCCCTAACCTGCACACCACCGCCCTGGCCGGCGCGCGCGCGCGGCGACGCCCTTCCTCGACTGTCCTAACGACGCCGCTCGACTGTCCTAACGACGCCGCTAGTTCCCAAGCAAACGTCGTTTTCGCCAAAATAAAATAATGATGCGCCGAATAGACGACGGAATTTCAGCAAAAAAGGAGGGATGCAACACGAGGACTTCCCAGGGGGTCACCCATCCTAGTACTACTCTCGCCCAAGCACGCTTAACTTCGGAGTTCTGATGGGATCCGGTGCGTTAGTGCTGGTATGATCGCATCCGTCATTCCTAGCACTCTTAATTCTATTAAACCTCATTCCTCCCGACGCCCTACCCTGCACACCACCGCCCTTGCCTCCACGCGCCGTAGTGCTGGCGTGGTCGCATCCTTAACTCTCCCAGCACTCTTAATTCTATTAAAACCTCATTCCCAACGACGCCCTACCCTGCACACCACCGCCCTGGCCGGCGCGCGCGCGCGGCGACGCCCTTCCTCGACTGTCCTAACGACGCCGCTCGACTGTCCTAACGACGCCGCTAGTTCCCAAGCAAACGTCGTTTTCGCCAAAATAAAATAATGATGCGCCGAATAGACGACGGAATTTCAGCAAAAAAGGAGGGATGCAACACGAGGACTTCCCAGGGGGTCACCCATCCTAGTATTACTCTCGCCCAAGCACGCTTAACTTCGGAGTTCTGATGGGATCCGGTGCGTTAGTGCTGGTATGATCGCATCCGTCATTCCTAGCACTCTTAATTCTATTAAACCTCATTCCTCCCGACGCCCTACCCTGCACACCACCGCCCTTGCCTCCACGCGCCGTAGTGCTGGTGTGGTCGCATCCTTAACTCTCCCAGCACTCTTAATTCTATTAAAACCTCATTCCCAACGACGCCCTACCCTGCACACCACCGCCCTGGCCGGCGCGCGCGCGCGGCGACGCCCTTCCTCGACTGTCCTAACGACGCCGCTCGACTGTCCTAACGACGCCGCTAGTTCCCAAGCAAACGTCGTTTTCGCCAAAATAAAATAATGATGCGCCGAATAGACGACGGAATTTCAGCAAAAAAGGAGGGATGCAACACGAGGACTTCCCAGGGGGTCACCCATCCTAGTACTACTCTCGCCCAAGCACGCTTAACTTCGGAGTTCTGATGGGATCCGGTGCGTTAGTGCTGGTATGATCGCATCCGTCATTCCTAGCACTCTTAATTCTATTAAACCTCATTCCTCCCGACGCCCTACCCTGCACACCACCGCCCTTGCCTCCACGCGCCGTAGTGCTGGTGTGGTCGCATCCTTAACTCTCCCAGCACTCTTAATTCTATTAAAACCTCATTCCCAACGACGCCCTACCCTGCACACCACCGCCCTGGCCGGCGCGCGCGCGCGGCGACGCCCTTCCTCGACTGTCCTAACGACGCCGCTCGACTGTCCTAACGACGCCGCTAGTTCCCAAGCAAACGTCGTTTTCGCCAAAATAAAATAATGATGCGCCGAATAGACGACGGAATTTCAGCAAAAAAGGAGGGATGCAACACGAGGACTTCCCAGGGGGTCACCCATCCTAGTACTACTCTCGCCCAAGCACGCTTAACTTCGGAGTTCTGATGGGATCCGGTGCGTTAGTGCTGGTATGATCGCATCCGTCATTCCTAGCACTCTTAATTCTATTAAACCTCATTCCTCCCGACGCCCTACCCTGCACACCACCGCCCTTGCCTCCACGCGCCGTAGTGCTGGTGTGGTCGCATCCTTAACTCTCCCAGCACTCTTAATTTTATTAAAACCTCATTCCCAACGACGCCCTACCCTGCACACCACCGCCCTGGCCGGCGCGCGCGCGCGGCGACGCCCTTCCTCGACTGTCCTAACGACGCCGCTCGACTGTCCTAACGACGCCGCTAGTTCCCAAGCAAACGTCGTTTTCGCCAAAATAAAATAATGATGCGCCGAATAGACGACGGAATTTCAGCAAAAAAGGAGGGATGCAACACGAGGACTTCCCAGGGGGTCACCCATCCTAGTACTACTCTCGCCCAAGCACGCTTAACTTCGGAGTTCTGATGGGATCCGGTGCGTTAGTGCTGGTATGATCGCATCCGTCATTCCTAGCACTCTTAATTCTATTAAACCTCATTCCTCCCGACGCCCTACCCTGCACACCACCGCCCTTGCCTCCACGCGCCGTAGTGCTGGTGTGGTCGCATCCTTAACTCTCCCAGCACTCTTAATTCTATTAAAACCTCATTCCCAACGACGCCCTACCCTGCACACCACCGCCCTGGCCGGCGCGCGCGCGCGGCGACGCCCTTCCTCGACTGTCCTAACGACGCCGCTCGACTGTCCTAACGACGCCGCTAGTTCCCAAGCAAACGTCGTTTTCGCCAAAATAAAATAATGATGCGCCGAATAGACGACGGAATTTCAGCAAAAAAGGAGGGATGCAACACGAGGACTTCCTAGGGGGTCACCCATCCTAGTACTACTCTTGCCCAAGCACGCTTAACTTCGGAGTTCTGATGGGATCCGGTGCGTTAGTGCTGGTATGATCGCATCCGTCATTCCTAGCACTCTTAATTCTATTAAACCTCATTCCTCCCGACGCCCTACCCTGCACACCACCGCCCTTGCCTCCACGCGCCGTAGTGCTGGTGTGGTCGCATCCTTAACTCTCCCAGCACTCTTAATTCTATTAAAACCTCATTCCCAACGACGCCCTACCCTGCACACCACCGCCCTGGCCGGCGCGCGCGCGCGGCGACGCCCTTCCTCGACTGTCCTAACGACGCCGCTCGACTGTCCTAACGACGCCGCTAGTTCCCAAGCAAACGTCGTTTTCGCCAAAATAAAATAATGATGCGCCGAATAGACGACGGAATTTCAGCAAAAAAGGAGGGATGCAACACGAGGACTTCCCAGGGGGTCACCCATCCTAGTACTACTCTCGCCCAAGCACGCTTAACTTCGGAGTTCTGATGGGATCCGGTGCGTTAGTGCTGGTATGATCGCATCCGTCATTCCTAGCACTCTTAATTCTATTAAACCTCATTCCTCCCGACGCCCTACCCTGCACACCACCGCCCTTGCCTCCACGCGCCGTAGTGCTGGTGTGGTCGCATCCTTAACTCTCCCAGCACTCTTAATTCTATTAAAACCTCATTCCCAACGACGCCCTACCCTGCACACCACCGCCCTGGCCGGCGCGCGCGCGCGGCGACGCCCTTCCTCGACTGTCCTAACGACGCCGCTCGACTGTCCTAACGACGCCGCTAGTTCCCAAGCAAACGTCGTTTTCGCCAAAATAAAATAATGATGCGCCGAATAGACGACGGAGTTTCAGCAAAAAAGGAGGGATGCAACACGAGGACTTCCCAGGGGGTCACCCATCCTAGTACTACTCTCGCCCAAGCACGCTTAACTTCGGAGTTCTGATGGGATCCGGTGCGTTAGTGCTGGTATGATCGCATTCGTCATTCCTAGCACTCTTAATTCTATTAAACCTCATTCCTCCCGACGCCCTACCCTGCACACCACCGCCCTTGCCTCCACGCGCCGTAGTGCTGGTGTGGTCGCATCCTTAACTCTCCCAGCACTCTTAATTCTATTAAAACCTCATTCCCAACGACGCCCTACCCTGCACACCACCGCCCTGGCCGGCGCGCGCGCGCGGCGACGCCCTTCCTCGACTGTCCTAACGACGCCGCTCGACTGTCCTAACGACGCCGCTAGTTCCCAAGCAAACGTCGTTTTCGCCAAAATAAAATAATGATGCGCCGAATAGACGACGGAGTTTCAGCAAAAAAGGAGGGATGCAACACGAGGACTTCCCAGGGGGTCACCCATCCTAGTACTACTCTCGCCCAAGCACGCTTAACTTCGGAGTTCTGATGGGATCCGGTGCGTTAGTGCTGGTATGATCGCATCCGTCATTCCTAGCACTCTTAATTCTATTAAACCTCATTCCTCCCGACGCCCTACCCTGCACACCACCGCCCTTGCCTCCACGCGCCGTAGTGCTGGTGTGGTCGCATCCTTAACTCTTCCAGCACTCTTAATTCTATTAAAACCTCATTCCCAACGACGCCCTACCCTGCACACCACCGCCCTGGCCGGCGCGCGCGCGCGGCGACGCCCTTCCTCGACTGTCCTAACGACGCCGCTCGACTGTCCTAACGACGCCGCTAGTTCCCAAGCAAACGTCGTTTTCGCCAAAATAAAATAATGATGCGCCGAATAGACGACGGAGTTTCAGCAAAAAAGGAGGGATGCAACACGAGGACTTCCCAGAGGGTCACCCATCCTAGTACTACTCTCGCCCAAGCACGCTTAACTTCGGAGTTCTGATGGGATCCGGTGCGTTAGTGCTGGTATGATCGCATCCGTCATTCCTAGCACTCTTAATTCTATTAAACCTCATTCCTCCCGACGCCCTACCCTGCACACCACCGCCCTTGCCTCCACGCGCCGTAGTGCTGGTGTGGTCGCATCCTTAACTCTCCCAGCACTCTTAATTCTATTAAAACCTCATTCCCAACGACGCCCTACCCTGCACACCACCGCCCTGGCCGGCGCGCGCGCGCGGCGACGCCCTTCCTCGACTGTCCTAACGACGCCGCTCGACTGTCCTAACGACGCCGCTAGTTCCCAAGCAAACGTCGTTTTCGCCAAAATAAAATAATGATGCGCCGAATAGACGACGGAGTTTCAGCAAAAAAGGAGGGATGCAACACGAGGACTTCCCAGGGGGTCACCCATCCTAGTACTACTCTCGCCCAAGCACGCTTAACTTCGGAGTTCTGATGGGATCCGGTGCGTCAGTGCTGGTATGATCGCATCCGTCATTCCTAGCACTCTTAATTCTATTAAACCTCATTCCTCCCGACGCCCTACCCTGCACACCACCGCCCTTGCCTCCACGCGCCGTAGTGCTGGTGTGGTCGCATCCTTAACTCTCCCAGCACTCTTAATTCTATTAAAACCTCATTCCCAACGACGCCCTACCCTGCACACCACCGCCCTGGCCGGCGCGCGCGCGCGGCGACGCCCTTCCTCGACTGTCCTAACGACGCCGCTCGACTGTCCTAACGACGCCGCTAGTTCCCAAGCAAACGTCGTTTTCGCCAAAATAAAATAATGATGCGCCGAATAGACGACGGAATTTCAGCAAAAAAGGAGGGATGCAACACGAGGACTTCCCAGGGGGTCACCCATCCTAGTACTACTCTCGCCCAAGCACGCTTAACTTCGGAGTTCTGATGGGATCCGGTGCGTTAGTGCTGGTATGATCGCATCCGTCATTCCTAGCACTCTTAATTCTATTAAACCTCATTCCTCCCGACGCCCTACCCTGCACACCACCGCCCTTGCCTCCACGCGCCGTAGTGCTGGTGTGGTCGCATCCTTAACTCTCCCAGCACTCTTAATTCTATTAAAACCTCATTCCCAACGACGCCCTACCCTGCACACCACCGCCCTGGCCGCGCGCGCGCGCGCGGCGACGCCCTTCCTCGACTGTCCTAACGACGCCGCTCGACTGTCCTAACGACGCCGCTAGTTCCCAAGCAAACGTCGTTTTCGCCAAAATAAAATAATGATGCGCCGAATAGACGACGGAATTTCAGCAAAAAAGGAGGGATGCAACACGAGGACTTCCCAGGGGGTCACCCATCCTAGTACTACTCTCGCCCAAGCACGCTTAACTTCGGAGTTCTGATGGGATCCGGTGCGTTAGTGCTGGTATGATCGCATCCGTCATTCCTAGCACTCTTAATTCTATTAAACCTCATTCCTCCCGACGCCCTACCCTGCACACCACCGCCCTTGCCTCCACGCGCCGTAGTGCTGGTGTGGTCGCATCCTTAACTCTCCCAGCACTCTTAATTCTATTAAAACCTCATTCCCAACGACGCCCTACCCTGCACACCACCGCCCTGGCCGGCGCGCGCGCGCGGCGACGCCCTTCCTCGACTGTCCTAACGACGCCGCTCGACTGTCCTAACGACGCCGCTAGTTCCCAAGCAAACGTCGTTTTCGCCAAAATAAAATAATGATGCGCCGAATAGACGATGGAATTTCAGCAAAAAAGGAGGGATGCAACACGAGGACTTCCCAGGGGGTCACCCATCCTAGTACTACTCTCGCCCAAGCACGCTTAACTTCGAAGTTCTGATGGGATCCGGTGCGTTAGTGCTGGTATGATCGCATCCGTCATTCCTAGCACTCTTAATTCTATTAAACCTCATTCCTCCCGACGCCCTACCCTGCACACCACCGCCCTTGCCTCCACGCGCCGTAGTGCTGGTGTGGTCGCATCCTTAACTCTCCCAGCACTCTTAATTCTATTAAAACCTCATTCCCAACGACGCCCTACCCTGCACACCACCGCCCTGGCCGGCGCGCGCGCGCGGCGACGCCCTTCCTCGACTGTCCTAACGACGCCGCTCGACTGTCCTAACGACGCCGCTAGTTCCCAAGCAAACGTCGTTTTCGCCAAAATAAAATAATGATGCGCCGAATAGACGACGGAATTTCAGCAAAAAAGGAGGGATGCAACACGAGGACTTCCCAGGGGGTCACCCATCCTAGTACTACTCTCGCCCAAGCACGCTTAACTTCGGAGTTCTGATGGGATCCGGTGCGTTAGTGCTGGTATGATCGCATCCGTCATTCCTAGCACTCTTAATTCTATTAAACCTCATTCCTCCCGACGCCCTACCCTGCACACCACCGCCCTTGCCTCCACGCGCCGTAGTGCTGGTGTGGTCGCATCCTTAACTCTCCCAGCACTCTTAATTCTATTAAAACCTCATTCCCAACGACGCCCTACCCTGCACACCACCGCCCTGGCCGGCGCGCGCGCGCGGCGACGCCCTTCCTCGACTGTCCTAACGACGCCGCTCGACTGTCCTAACGACGCCGCTAGTTCCCAAGCAAACGTCGTTTTCGCCAAAATAAAATAATGATGCGCCGAATAGACGACGGAATTTCAGCAAAAAAGGAGGGATGCAACACGAGGACTTCCTAGGGGGTCACCCATCCTAGTACTACTCTTGCCCAAGCACGCTTAACTTCGGAGTTCTGATGGGATCCGGTGCGTTAGTGCTGGTATGATCGCATCCGTCATTCCTAGCACTCTTAATTCTATTAAACCTCATTCCTCCCGAAGCCCTACCCTGCACACCACCGCCCTTGCCTCCACGCGCCGTAGTGCTGGTGTGGTCGCATCCTTAACTCTCCCAGCACTCTTAATTCTATTAAAACCTCATTCCCCTCATTCCCAACGACGCCCTACCCTGCACACCACCGCCCTGGCCGGCGCGCCGCGCGCGGCGACGCCCTTCCTCGACTGTCCTAACGACGCCGCTCGACTGTCCTAACGACGCCGCTAGTTCCCAAGCAAACGTCGTTTTCGCCAAAATAAAATAATGATGCGCCGAATAGACGACGGAATTTCAGCAAAAAAGGAGGGATGCAACACGAGGACTTCCCAGGGGGTCACCCATCCTAGTACTACTCTCGCCCAAGCACGCTTAACTTCGGAGTTCTGATGTGATCCGGTGCGTTAGTGCTGGTATGATCGCATCCGTCATTCCTAGCACTCTTAATTCTATTAAACCTCATTCCTCCCGACGCCCTACCCTGCACACCACCGCCCTTGCCTCCACGCGCCGTAGTGCTGGTGTGGTCGCATCCTTAACTCTCCCAGCACTCTTAATTCTATTAAAACCTCATTCCCAACGACGCCCTACCCTGCACACCACCGCCCTGGCCGGCGCGCGCGCGCGGCGACGCCCATCCTCGACTGTCCTAACGACGCCGCTCGACTGTCCTAACGACGCCGCTAGTTCCCAAGCAAACGTCGTTTTCGCCAAAATAAAATAATGATGCGCCGAATAGACGACGGAATTTCAGCAAAAAAGGAGGGATGCAACACGAGGACTTCCCAGGGGGTCACCCATCCTAGTAATACTCTCGCCCAAGCACGCTTAACTTCGGAGTTCTGATGGGATCCGGTGCGTTAGTGCTGGTATGATCGCATCCGTCATTCCTAGCACTCTTAATTCTATTAAACCTCATTCCTCCCGACGCCCTACCCTGCACACCACCGCCCTTGCCTCCACGCGCCGTAGTGCTGGTGTGGTCGCATCCTTAACTCTCCCAGCACTCTTAATTCTATTAAAACCTCATTCCCAACGACGCCCTACCCTGCACACCACCGCCCTGGCCGGCGCGCGCGCGCGGCGACGCCCTTCCTCGACTGTCCTAACGACGCCGCTCGACTGTCCTAACGACGCCGCTAGTTCCCAAGCAAACGTCGTTTTCGCCAAAATAAAATAATGATGCGCCGAATAGACGACGGAATTTCAGCAAAAAAGGAGGGATGCAACACGAGGACTTCCCAGGGGGTCACCCATCCTAGTACTACTCTCGCCCAAGCACGCTTAACTTCGGAGTTCTGATGGGATCCGGTGCGTTAGTGCTGGTATGATCGCATCCGTCATTCCTAGCACTCTTAATTCTATTAAACCTCATTCCTCCCGACGCCCTACCCTGCACACCACCGCCCTTGCCTCCACGCGCCGTAGTGCTGGTGTGGTCGCATCCTTAACTCTCCCAGCACTCTTAATTCTATTAAAACCTCATTCCCAACGACGCCCTACCCTGCACACCACCGCCCTGGCCGGCGCGCCGCGCGCGCGGCGACGCCCTTCCTCGACTGTCCTAACGACGCCGCTCGACTGTCCTAACGACGCCGCTAGTTCCCAAGCAAACGTCGTTTTCGCCAAAATAAAATAATGATGCGCCGAATAGACGACGGAATTTCAGCAAAAAAGGAGGGATGCAACACGAGGACTTCCCAGGGGGTCACCCATCCTAGTACTACTCTCGCCCAAGCACGCTTAACTTCGGAGTTCTGATGGGATCCGGTGCGTTAGTGCTGGTATGATCGCATCCGTCATTCCTAGCACTCTTAATTCTATTAAACCTCATTCCTCCCGACGCCCTACCCTGCACACCACCGCCCTTGCCTCCACGCGCCGTAGTGCTGGTGTGGTCGCATCCTTAACTCTCCCAGCACTCTTAATTCTATTAAAACCTCATTCCCAACGACGCCCTACCCTGCACACCACCGCCCTGGCCGGCGCGCAGCGCGCGGCGACGCCCTTCCTCGACTGTCCTAACGACGCCGCTCGACTGTCCTAACGACGCCGCTAGTTCCCAAGCAAACGTCGTTTTCGCCAAAATAAAATAATGATGCGCCGAATAGACGACGGAATTTCAGCAAAAAAGGAGGGATGCAACACGAGGACTTCCCAGGGGGTCACCCATCCTAGTACTACTCTCGCCCAAGCACGCTTAACTTCGGAGTTCTGATGGGATCCGGTGCGTTAGTGCTGGTATGATCGCATCCGTCATTCCTAGCACTCTTAATTCTATTAAACCTCATTCCTCCCGACGCCCTACCCTGCACACCACCGCCCTTGCCTCCACGCGCCGTAGTGCTGGTGTGGTCGCATCCTTAACTCTCCCAGCACTCTTAATTCTATTAAAACCTCATTCCCAACGACGCCCTACCCTGCACACCATCGCCCTGGCCGGCGCGCGGCGCGCGGCGACGCCCTTCCTCGACTGTCCTAACGACGCCGCTCGACTGTCCTAACGACGCCGCTAGTTCCCAAGCAAACGTCGTTTTCGCCAAAATAAAATAATGATGCGCCGAATAGACGACGGAATTTCAGCAAAAAAGGAGGGATGCAACACGAGGACTTCCCAGGGGGTCACCCATCCTAGTACTACTCTCGCCCAAGCACGCTTAACTTCGGAGTTCTGATGGGATCCGGTGCGTTAGTGCTGGTATGATCGCATCCGTCATTCCTAGCACTCTTAATTCTATTAAACCTCATTCCTCCCGACGCCTTACCCTGCACACCACCGCCCTTGCCTCCACGCGCCGTAGTGCTGGTGTGGTCGCATCCTTAACTCTCCCAGCACTCTTAATTCTATTAAAACCTCATTCCCAACGACGCCCTACCCTGCACACCACCGCCCTGGCCGGCGCGCGCGGCGCGGCGACGCCCTTCCTCGACTGTCCTAACGACGCCGCTCGACTGTCCTAACGACGCCGCTAGTTCCCAAGCAAACGTCGTTTTCGCCAAAATAAAATAATGATGCGCCGAATAGACGACGGAATTTCAGCAAAAAAGGAGGGATGCAACACGAGGACTTCCCAGGGGGTCACCCATCCTAGTACTACTCTCGCCCAAGCACGCTTAACTTCGGAGTTCTGATGGGATCCGGTGCGTTAGTGCTGGTATGATCGCATCCGTCATTCCTAGCACTCTTAATTCTATTAAACCTCATTCCTCCCGACGCCCTACCCTGCACACCACCGCCCTTGCCTCCACGCGCCGTAGTGCTGGTGTGGTCGCATCCTTAACTCTCCCAGCACTCTTAATTCTATTAAAACCTCATTCCCAACGACGCCCTACCCTGCACACCACCGCCCTGGCCGGCGCGCGCGCGCGGCGACGCCCTTCCTCGACTGTCCTAACGACGCCGCTCGACTGTCCTAACGACGCCGCTAGTTCCCAAGCAAACGTCG
>JARACL010000117.1:0-37502 GCA_029948455.1 Solanum rostratum | reverse complement strand
GGTGCATTGGGTTCCGGCGCAAGATTCTCGAAAAATCATACGAGGGGGTCCGCAAGAGGCCCGGCAAGAGGTCCATGTTGCCCGGCGGGGTTGGATGAGGCCTGGTTGGATTTTATGGGCCAAGGAAGTGGAAACAGGCGATTTCGGCTCATTTCTGTGGGTGTTAGCCCACGGATTCTGGCGCTGCATGGGGTTCCGGCGCAAGATTCTCGAAAACTCCTACAAGGGGGTCCGCAAGAGGCCCGGCAAGAGGTCCATGTTGCCCGGCGGGGTTTGATGAGGCCTGGTTGGATTTTATGGGCCAAGGAAGTGGAAACAGGCGATTTTGGCTCATTTCTGTGGGTGTTAGCCCACGGATTCTGGCGCTGCATGGGGTTCCAGCGCAAGATTCTCGAAAAGTCATACGAGGGGGTCCGCAAGAGGCCCGACAGGAGGTCCATGTTGCCCGGCGGGGTTGGATGAGGCCTGGTTTGATTTTATGGGCCAAGGAAGTGGAAACAGGGATCTCGGCTCATTTCTTTGGGTGTTAGCCCATGGATTCTGGCGCTGCATGGGGTTCCGGCGCAAGATTCTCGAAACATCATACGAGGGGGTCCGCAAGAGGCCCGGCAAGAGGTCCATGTTGCGCAGTGGGTTGGATGAGGCCTGGTTGGATTTTATGGGCCAAGGAAGTGGAAACAGGCGATTTTGGCTCATTTCTGTGGGTGTTAGCCCACGGATTCTGGCGCTGCATGGGGTTCCGGCGCAAGATTCTCGAAAAATCATACGAGGGGGTCCGCAAGAGGCCCGGCAAGAGGTCCATGTTGCCCAGTGGGTTGGATGAGGCCTGGTTGGATTTTATGGGCCAAGGAAGTGGAAACAGGCGATTTCGGCTCATTTCTGTGGGTGTTAGCCCACGGATTCTGGCGCTGCATGGGGTTCCGGCGCAAGATTCTCGAAAAATCCTACGAGGGGGTCCGCAAGAGGCCCGGCAAGAGGTCCATGTTGCCCGGCGGGGTTTGATGAGGCCTGGTTGGATTTTATGGGCCAAGGAAGTGGAAACAGGCGATTTTGGCTCATTTTTGTGGGTGTTAGCCCATGGATTCTAGCGCTGCATGGGGTTCCGGCGCAAGATTCTCGAAAAATCATACGAGGGGGTCCGAAAGAGGCCCGGAAAGAGGTCCATGTTGCCCGGCGGGGTTGGATGAGGCCTGGTTGGATTTTATGGGCCAACGAAGTGGAAACAGGCGATTTCGGCTCATTTCTGTGGGTGTTAGCCCATGGATTCTGGCGCTGCATGGGGTTCCGGCGCAAGATTCTCGAAAAATCATACGAGGGGGTCCGCAAGAGGCTCGGCAAGAGGTCCATGTTGCCCAGCGGGGTTGGATGAGGCCTGGTTAGATTTTATGGGCCAAGGAAGTGGAAACAGGCGATTTCGGCTCATTTCTGTGGGTGTTAGCCCACGGATTCTGGCGCTGCATGGGATTCTGGCGCAAGATTCTCGAAAATTCATACGAGGGGGTCCGCAAGAGGCCCGGCAAGAGGTCCATGTTGCCTGGCGGGGTTGGATGAGGCCTGGTTGGATTATATGGGCCAAGGAAGTGGAAACAGGCGATTTCGGCTCATTTCTGTGGGTGTTAGCCCACGGATTCTGGCGCTGCATGGGGTTCCGGCGCAAGATTCTCGAAAAATCATACGAGGGGGTCCGCAAGAGGCCCGGCAAGAGGTCCATGTTGCCCGGCGGGGTTGGATGAGGCCTGGCTGGATTTTATGGGCCAAGGAAGTGGAAACAGGCGATTTCGGCTCATTTCTGTGGGTGTTAGCCCACGGATTCTGGCGCTGCATGGGGTTCCAGCGCAAGATTCTCGAAACATCATACGAGGGGGTCCGCAAGAGGCCCGACAAGAGGTCCATGTTGCCCGGCGTGGTAGGATGAGGCCTGGTTGGATTTTATGGGCCAAGGAAGTGGAAACAGGCGATTTCGGCTCATTTCTGTGGGTGTTAGCCCACAGAATCTGGCGGTGCATTGGGTTCCAGCGCAAGATTCTCGAAAAATCATACGAGGGGGTCCGCAAGAGGCCCGGCAAGAGGTCCATGTTACCCGGCGGGGTTGGATGAGGCCTGGTTGGATTTTATGGGCCAAGGAAGTGGAAACAGGCGATTTCGGCTCATTTCTGTGGGTGTTAGCCCACGGATTCTGGCGCTGCATGGGGTTCCGGCGCAAGATTCTCGAAAACTCCTACGAGGGGGTCCGCAAGAGGCCCGGCAAGAGGTCCATGTTGCCCGGCAGGGTTTGATGAGGCCTGGTTGGATTTTATGGGCCAAGGAAGTGGAAACAGGCGATTTTGGCTCATTTCTGTGGGTGTTAGCCCACGGATTCTGGCGCTGCATGGGGTTCCGGCGCAAGACTCTCGAAAAGTCATATGAAGGGGTCCGCAAGAGGCCCGGCAAGAGGTCCATGTTGCCCAGCGGGGTTGGATGAGGCCTGGTTGGATTTTATGGGCCAAGGAAGTGGAAACAGGCGATTTCGGCTCATTTCTGTGGGTGTTAGCCCACGGATTCTGGCGCTGCATGGGGTTCCGGCGCAAGATTCTCGAAAAATCCTACGAGGGGGTCAGCAAGAGGCCCGGCAAGAGGTCCATGTTGCCCGGCGGGGTTTGATGAGGCCTGGTTGGATTTTATGGGCCAAGGAAGTGGAAACAGGCGATTTCGGCTCATTTCTGTGGGTGTTAGCCCACGGATTCTGGCGCTGCATGGGGTTCCGGCGCAAGATTCTCGAAACATCATACGAGGGGGTCCGCAAGAGGCCCGACAAGAGGTCCATGTTGCCCGGCGGGGTAGGATGAGGCCTGGTTGGATTTTATGGGCCAAGGAAGTGGAAACAGGCGATTTCGGCTCATTTCTGTGGGTGTTAGCCCACAGATTCTGGCGGTGCATTGGGTTCCGGCGCAAGATTCTCGAAATATCATACGAGGGGGTCCGCAAGAGGCCCGGTAAGAGGTCCATGTTGCTCGGCGGGGTTGGATGAGGCCTGGTTGGATTTTATGGGCCAAGGAAGTGGAAACAGGCGATTTCGGCTCATTTCTGTGGGTGTTAGCCCACGGATTCTGGCGCTGCATGGGGTTCCGGCGCAAGATTCTCGAAAACTCCTACGAGGGGCTCCGCAAGAGGCCCGGCAAGAGGTCCATGTTGCCCGGCGGGGTTTGATGAGGCCTGGTTGGATTTTATGGGCCAAGGAAGTGGAAACAGGCGATTTTGGCTCATTTCTGTGGGTGTTAGCCCACGGATTCTGGCGCTGCATGGGGTTCCGGCGCAAGATTCTCGAAAACTCCTACGAGGGGGTCCGCAAGAGGCCCGGCAAGAGGTCCATGTTGCCCGGCGGGGTTTGATGAGGCCTGGTTGGATTTTATGGGCCAAGGAAGTGGAAACAGGCGATTTTGGCTCATTTCTGTGGGTGTTAGCCCACGGATTCTGGCGCTGCATGGGGTTCCAGCGCAAGATTCTCGAAAAGTCATACGAGGGGGTCCGCAAGAGGCCCGACAAGAGGTCCATGTTGCCCGGCGGGGTTGGATGAGGCCTGGTTGGATTTTATGGGCCAAGGAAGTGGAAACAGGCGATCTCGGCTCATTTCTGTGCGTGTTAGCCCACGGATTCTGGCGCTGCATGGGGTTCCGGCGCAAGATTCTCAAAAAATCATACGAGGGGGTCCACAAGAGGCCCGGCAAGAGGTCCATGTTGCCCGGCGGGGTTGGATGAGGCCTGGTTGGATTTTATGGGCCAAGGAAGTGGAAACAGGCGATTTTGGCTCATTTTTGTGGGTGTTAGCCCACGGATTCTGGCGCTGCATGGGGTTCCGGCGCAAGATTCTCAAAAAATCATACGAGGGGGTCTGAAAGAGGCCCGGAAAGAGGTCCATGTTGCCCGGCGGGGTAGGATGAGGCCTGGTTGGATTTTATGGGCCAAGGAAGTGGAAACAGGCGATTTCGGCTCATTTCTGTGGGTGTTAGCCCACGGATTCTGGCGCTGCATGGGGTTCTGGCGCAAGATTCTCAAAAATTCATACGAGGGGGTCCGCAAGAGGCCCGGCAAGAGGTTCATGTTGCCCGGCGGGGTTGGATGAGGCCTGGTTGGATTTTATGGGCCAAGGAAGTGGAAACAGGCAATTTCGGCTCATTTCTGTGGGTGTTAGCCCACGGATTCTGGCGCTGCATGGTGTTCCGGCGCAAGATTCTCGAAAAATCATAGGAGGGGGTCCGCAAGAGGCCCGGCAAGAGGTCCATGTTGCCCGGCGGGGTTGGATGAGGCTTGGTTGGATTTTATGGGCCAAGGAAGTGGAAACAGGCGATTTCGGCTCATTTCTGTGGGTGTTAGCCCACGAATTCTGGCGCTGCATGGGGTTCTGGCGCAAGATTCTCGAAACATCATACGAGGGGGTCCGCAAGAGGCCCGGCAAGAGGTCCATGTTGCCCGGCGGGGTAGGATGAGGCCTGGTTGGATTTTATGGGCCAAGGAAGTGGAAACAGGCGATTTCGGCTCATTTCTGTGGGTGTTAGCCCACGGATTCTGGCGGTGCATTGGGTTCCGGCGCAAGATTCTCGAAAAATCATACGAGGGGGTCCGCAAGAGGCCCGGCAAGAGGTCCATGTTGCCCGGCGGGGTTGGATGAGGCCTGGTTGGATTTTATGGGCCAAGGAAGTGGAAACAGGCGATTTCGGCTCATTTCTATGGGTGTTAGCCCACGGATTCTGGCGCTGCATGGGGTTCCGGCGCAAGATTCTCGAAAACTCCTACAAGGGGGTCCGCAAGAGGCCCGGCAAGAGGTCCATGTTGCCCGGCGGGGTTTGATGAGGCCTGGTTGGATTTTATGGGCCAAGGAAGTGGAAACAGGCGATTTTGGCTCATTTCTGTGGGTGTTAGCCCACGGATTCTGGCGCTGCATGGGGTTCCAGCGCAAGATTCTCGAAAAGTCATACGAGGGGGTCCGCAAGAGGCCCGACAAGAGGTCCATGTTGCCCGGCGGGGTTGGATGAGGCCTGGTTTGATTTTATGGGCCAAGGAAGTGGAAACAGGGATCTCGGCTCATTTCTTTGGGTGTTAGCCCATGGATTCTGGCGCTGCATGGGGTTCCGGCGCAAGATTCTCGAAACATCATACGAGGGGGTCCGCAAGAGGCCCGGCAAGAGGTCCATGTTGCGCAGTGGGTTGGATGAGGCCTGGTTGGATTTTATGGGCCAAGGAAGTGGAAACAGGCAATTTTGGCTCATTTCTGTGGGTGTTAGCCCACGGATTCTGGCGCTGCATGGGGTTCCGGCGCAAGATTCTCGAAAAATCATACGAGGGGGTCCGCAAGAGGCCCGGCAAGAGGTCCATGTTGCCCAGTGGGTTGGATGAGGCCTGGTTGGATTTTATGGGCCAAGGAAGTGGAAACAGGCGATTTCGGCTCATTTCTGTGGGTGTTAGCCCACGGATTCTGGCGCTGCATGGGGTTCCGGCGCAAGATTCTCGAAAAATCCTACGAGGGGGTCCGCAAGAGGCCCGGCAAGAGGTCCATGTTGCCCGGCGGGGTTTGATGAGGCCTGGTTGGATTTTATGGGCCAAGGAAGTGGAAACAGGCGATTTTGGCTCATTTTTGTGGGTGTTAGCCCACGGATTCTAGCGCTGCATGGGGTTCCGGCGCAAGATTCTCGAAAAATCATACGAGGGGGTCCGAAAGAGGCCCGGAAAGAGGTCCATGTTGCCCGGCGGGGTTGGATGAGGCCTGGTTGGATTTTATGGGCCAACGAAGTGGAAACAGGCGATTTCGGCTCATTTCTGTGGGTGTTAGCCCATGGATTCTGGCGCTGCATGGGGTTCCGGCGCAAGATTCTCGAAAAATCATACGAGGGGGTCCGCAAGAGGCTCGGCAAGAGGTCCATGTTTCCCAGCGGGGTTGGATGAGGCCTGGTTAGATTTTATGGGCCAAGGAAGTGGAAACAGGCGATTTCGGCTCATTTCTGTGGGTGTTAGCCCACGGATTCTGGCGCTGCATGGGATTCTGGCGCAAGATTCTCGAAAATTCATACGAGGGGGTCCGCAAGAGGCCCGGCAAGAGATCCATGTTGCCTGGCGGGGTTGGATGAGGCCTGGTTGGATTATATGGGCCAAGGAAGTGGAAACAGGCGATTTCGGCTCATTTCTGTGGGTGTTAGCCCACGGATTCTGGCGCTGCATGGGGTTCCGGCGCAAGATTCTCGAAAAATCATACGAGGGGGTCCGCAAGAGGCCCGGCAAGAGGTCCATGTTGCCCGGCGGGGTTGGATGAGGCCTGGCTGGATTTTATGGGCCAAGGAAGTGGAAACAGGCGATTTCGGCTCATTTCTGTGGGTGTTAGCCCACGGATTCTGGCGCTGCATGGGGTTCCAGCGCAAGATTCTCGAAACATCATACGAGGGGGTCCGCAAGAGGCCCGACAAGAGGTCCATGTTGCCCGGCGTGGTAGGATGAGGCCTGGTTGGATTTTATGGGCCAAGGAAGTGGAAACAGGCGATTTCGGCTCATTTCTGTGGGTGTTAGCCCACAGAATCTGGCGGTGCATTGGGTTCCAGCGCAAGATTCTCGAAAAATCATACGAGGGGGTCCGCAAGAGGCCCGGCAAGAGGTCCATGTTACCCGGCGGGGTTGGATGAGGCCTGGTTGGATTTTATGGGCCAAGGAAGTGGAAACAGGCGATTTCGGCTCATTTCTGTGGGTGTTAGCCCACGGATTCTGGCGCTGCATGGGGTTCCGGCGCAAGATTCTCGAAAACTCCTACGAGGGGGTCCGCAAGAGGCCCGGCAAGAGGTCCATGTTGCCCGGCAGGGTTTGATGAGGCCTGGTTGGATTTTATGGGCCAAGGAAGTGGAAACAGGCGATTTTGGCTCATTTCTGTGGGTGTTAGCCCACGGATTCTGGCGCTGCATGGGGTTCCGGCGCAAGACTCTCGAAAACTCCTACGAGGGGGTCCGCAAGAGGCCCGGCAAGAGGTCCATGTTGCCCGGCAGGGTTTGATGAGGCCTGGTTGGATTTTATGGGCCAAGGAAGTGGAAACAGGCGATTTTGGCTCATTTCTGTGGGTGTTAGCCCACGGATTCTGGCGCTGCATGGGGTTCCGGCGCAAGACTCTCGAAAAGTCATACGAGGGGGTCCGCAAGAGGCCCGGCAAGAGGTCCATGTTGCCCGGCGGGGTTGGATGAGGCCTGGTTGGATTTTATGGGCCAAGGAAGTGGAAACAGGCGATTTCGGCTCATTTCTGTGGGTGTTAGCCCACGGATTCTGGCGCTGCATGGGGTTCCGGCGCAAGATTCTCGAAAAATCCTACGAGGGGGTCCGCAAGAGGCCCGGCAAGAGGTCCATGTTGCCCGGCGGGGTTTGATGAGGCCTGGTTGGATTTTATGGGCCAAGGAAGTGGAAACAGGCGATTTCGGCTCATTTCTGTGGGTGTTAGCCCACGGATTCTGGCGCTGCATGGGGTTCCGGCGCAAGATTCTCGAAACATCATACGAGGGGGTCCGCAAGAGGCCCGACAAGAGGTCCATGTTGCCCGGCGGGGTAGGATGAGGCCTGGTTGGATTTTATGGGCCAAGGAAGTGGAAACAGGCGATTTCGGCTCATTTCTGTGGGTGTTAGCCCACGGATTCTGGCGCTGCATGGGGTTCTGGCGCAAGATTCTCGAAAACTCATACGACAAGAGGCCCGGCAAGAGGTCCATGTTTCTCGGCGGGGTTGGATGAGGCCTGGTTGGATTTTATGGGCCAAGGAAGTGGAAACAGGCGATTTCGGCTCATTTCTGTGGGTGTTAGCCCACGGATTCTGGCGCTACATGGGGTTCCGGCGCAAGATTCTCGAAAAATCATACGAGGGGGTCCGCAAGAGGCCCGGCAAGAGGTCCATGTTGCCCGGCGGGGTTTGATGAGGCCTGGTTGGATTTTATGGGCCAAGGAAGTGGAAACAGGCGATTTTGGCTCATTTCTGTGGGTGTTAGCCCACGGATTTTGGCGCTGCATGGGGTTCCGGCGCAAGATTCTCGAAAAGTCATACGAGGGGGTCCGCAAGAGGCCCGGCAAGAGGTCCATGTTGCCCAGCGGGGTTGGATGAGGCCTGGTTGGATTTTATGGGCCAAGGAAGTGGAAACAGGCGATTTCAGCTCATTTCTGTGGGTGTTAGCCCACAGATTCTGGCGGTGCATTGGGTTCCGGCGCAAGATTCTCGAAATATCATACGAGGGGGTCCGCAAGAGGCCCGGTAAGAGGTCCATGTTGCTCGGCGGGGTTGGATGAGGCCTGGTTGGATTTTATGGGCCAAGGAAGTGGAAACAGGCGATTTCGGCTCATTTCTGTGGGTGTTAGCCCACGGATTCTGGCGCTGCATGGGGTTCCGACGCAAGATTCTCGAAAAATCCTACGAGGGGGTCCGCAATAGGCCCGGCAAGAGGTCCATGTTGCCCGGCGGGGTTTGATGAGGCCTGGTTGGATTTTATGGGCCAAGGAAGTGGAAACAGGCGATTTTGGCTCATTTCTGTGGGTGTTAGCCCACGGATTTTGGCGCTGCATGGGGTTCCGGCGCAAGATTCTCGAAAAGTCATACGAAAGGGTCCGCAAGAGGCCCGGCAAGAGGTCCATGTTGCCCAGCGGGGTTGGATGAGGCCTGGTTGGATTTTATGGGCCAAGGAAGTGGAAACAGGCGATTTCGGCTCATTTCTGTGGGTGTTAGCCCACGGATTCTGGCGCTGCATGGGGTTCCGGCGCAAGATTCTCGAAAAATCCTACGAGGCAGACCGAAGAGGCCCGGCAAGAGGTCCATGTTGCCCGGCGGGGTTTGATGAGGCCTTGTTGGATTTTATGGGCCAAGGTAGTGGAAACAGGCGATTTTGGCTCATTTCTGTGGGTGTTAGCCCACGGATTCTGGCGCTGCATGGGGTTCTGGCGCAAGATTCTCGAAGAATCATACGACAAGAGGCCCGGCAAGAGGTCCATGTTGCTCGGCGGGGTTGGATGAGGCCTGGTTGGATTTTATGGGCCAAGGAAGTGGAAACAGGCGATTTCGGTTCATTTCTGTGGGTGTTAGCCCACGGATTCTGGCGCTGCATGGGGTTCCGGCACAAGATTCTCGAAAAATCATACGAGGGGGTCCGCAAGAGGCCCGGCAAGAGGTCTATGTTGCCCAGCGGGGTTGGATGAGGCCTGGTTGGATTTTATGCGCCAAGGAAGTGGAAACAGGCGATTTCGGCTCATTTCTGTGGGTGTTAGCCCACGGATTCTGGCGCTGCATGGGGTTCCGGCGCAAGATTCTCGAAAAATCCTACGAGGGGGTCCGCAAGAGGCCCGGCAAGAGGTCCATGTTGCCCGGCGGGGTTTCATGAGGCCTGGTTGGATTTTATGGGCCAAGGAAGTGGAAACAGGCGATTTTGGCTCATTTTTGTGGGTGTTAGCCCACGGATTCTGGCGCTGCATGGGGTTCCGGCGCAAGATTCTCGAAAAATCATACGAGGGGGTCCGAAAGAGGCCCGGAAAGAGGTCCATGTTGCCCGGCGGGGTTGGATGAGGCCTGGTTGGATTTTATGGGCCAAGGAAGTGGAAACAGGCGATTTCGGCTCATTTCTGTGGGTGTTAGCCCACGGATTCTGGCGCTGCATGGGGTTCTGGCGCAAGATTCTCGAAAACTCATACGACAAGAGGCCCGGCAAGAGGTCCATGTTTCTCGGCGGGGTTGGATGAGGCCTGGTTGGATTTTATGGGCCAAGGAAGTGGAAACAGGCGATTTCGGCTCATTTCTGTGGGTGTTAGCCCACGGATTCTGGCGCTACATGGGGTTCCGGCGCAAGATTCTCGAAAAATCATACGAGGGGGTCCGCAAGAGGCCCGGCAAGAGGTCCATGTTGCCCGGCGGGGTTGGATGAGGCCTGGTTGGATTTTATGGGCCAAGGAAGTGGAAACAGGCGATTTCGGCTCATTTCTGTGGGTGTTAGCCCACGGATTCTGGCGCTGCATGGGGTTTCGGTGCAAGATTCTCGAAATATCATACGAGGGGGTCCGCAAGAGTCCCGGCAAGAGGTCCATGTTGCCCGGCGGGGTTGGATGAGGCCTGGTTGGAATTAATGGGCCAAGGAAGTGGAAACAGGCGATCTCGGCTCATATCTGTGCGTGTTAGCCCACGGATTCTGGCGCTGCATGGGGTTCCGGCGCAAGATTCTCAAAAAATCATACGAGGGGGTCCGCAAGAGGCCCGGCAAGAGGTCCATGTTGCTTGGCGGGGTTGGATGAGGCCTGGTTGGATGTTATGGGCCAAGGAAGTGGAAACAGGCGATTTTGGCTCATTTCTGTGGGTGTTAGCCCACGGATTCTGGCGCTGCATGGGGTTCCGGCACAAGATTCTCGAAAAATCATACGAGGGGGTCCGCAAGAGGCCCGGCAAGAGGTCTTTGTTGCCCAGCGGGGTTGGATGAGGCCTGGTTGGATTTTATGGGCCAAGGAAGTGGAAACAGGCGATTTTGGCTCATTTTTGTGGGTGTTAGCCCACGGATTCTGGCGCTGCATGGGGTTCCGGCGCAAGATTCTCGAAAAATCATACGAGGGGGACCGAAAGAGGCCCGGAAAGAGGTCCATGTTGCCCGGCGGGGTTGGATGAGGCCTGGTTGGATTTTATGGGCCAAGGAAGTGGAAACAGGCGATTTCGGCTCATTTCTGTGGGTGTTAGCCCACGGATTCTGGCGCTGCATGGGGTTCCGGCGCAAGATTCTCGAAAAATCTTACGAGGGGGTCCGCAAGAGGCCCGGCAAGAGGTCCATGTTGCCCGGCGGGGTTTGATGAGGCCTGGTTGGATTTTATGGGCCAAGGAAGTGGAAACAGGCGATTTTGGCTCATTTTTGTGGGTGTTAGCCCACGGATTCTGGCGCTGCATGGGGTTCCGGCGCAAGATTCTCGAAAAATCATACGAGGGGGACCGAAAGATGCCCGGAAAGAGGTCCATGTTGCCGGCGGGGTTGGATGAGGCCTGGTTGGATTTTATGGGCCAAGGAAGTGGAAACAGGCGATTTCGGCTCATTTCTGTGGGTGTTAGCCCACGGATTCTGGCGCTGCATGGGGTTCTGGCGCAAGATTCTCGAAAACTCATACGACAAGAGGCCCGGCAAGAGGTCCATGTTTCTCGGCGGGGTTGGATGAGGCCTGGTTGGATTTTATGGGACAAAGAAGTGGAAACAGGCGATTTCGGCTCATTTCTGTGGGTGTTAGCCCACGGATTCTGGCGCTGCATGGGGTTTCGGTGCAAGATTCTCGAAATATCATACGAGGGGGTCCGCAAGAGTCCCGGCAAGAGGTCCATGTTGCCCGGCGGGGTTGGATGAGGCCTGGTTGGATTTTATGGGCCAAGGAAGTGGAAACAGGCGATTTCGGCTCATTTCTGTGCGTGTTAGCCCACGGATTCTGGCGCTGCATGGGGTTCCGGCGCAAGATTCTCGAAAACTCATACGAGGGGGTCCGCAAGAGGCCCGGCAAGAGGTACATGTTGCCCGGCGGGGTTTGATGAGGCCTGGTTGGATTTTATGGGCCAAGGAAGTGGAAACAGGCAATTTCGGCTCATTTCTGTGGGTGTTAGCCCATGGATTCTGGCGCTGCATGGGGTTCCGGCGCAAGATTCTCGAAAAATCATACGAGGGGGTCCGCAAGAGGCCCGGCAAGAGGTCAATGTTGCCCGGCGGGGTTGGATGAGGCCTGGTTGGATTTTATGGGCCAAGGAAGTGGAAACAGGCGATTTCGGCTCATTTCTGTGGGTGTTAGCCCACGGATTCTGGCGCTGCATGGGGTTCCGGCGCAAGATTCTCGAAAAATCATACGAGGGGGTCCGAAAGAGGCCCGGAAAGAGGTCCATGTTGCCCGGCGGGGTTGGATGAGGCCTTGTTGGATTTTATGGGCCAAGGAAGTGGAAACAGGCGATTTCGGCTCATTTCTATGGGTGTTAGCCCACGGATTCTGGCGCTGCGTGGGGTTCCGGTGCAAGATTCTCGAAAAATCATACGAGGGGGTCCGCAAGAGGCCCGGCAAGAGGTCCATGTTGCCCGGCGGGGTTGGATGAGGCCTGGTTGGATTTTATGGGCCAAGGAAGTGGAAACAGGCGATTTCGGCTCATTTCTGTGGGTGTTAGCCCACGGATTCTGGCGCTGCATGGGGTTCCGGCGCAAGATTCTCAAATAATCATACGACGGGGTCCGCAAGAAGCCCGGCAAGAGGTCCATGTTGCCTGGCGGGGTTGGATGAGGCCTGGTTGGACTTTATGGGCCAAGGAAGTGGAAACAGGCGATTTTGGCTCATTTATGTGGGTGTTAGCCCACGGATTCTGGCGCTGCATGGGGTTCCGGCGCAAGATTCTCGAAAAATCATACGAGGGGGTCCGCAAGAGGCCCGACAAGAGGTCCATGTTGCCCGGCGGGGTTGGATGAGGCCTGGTTTGATTTTATGGGCCAAGGAAGTGGAAACAGGCGATCTCGGCTCATTTCTGTGTGTGTTAGCCCACGGATTCTGGCACTGCATGGGGTTCCGGCGCAACATTCTCAAAAAATCATACGAGGGGGTCCGCAAGAGGCCCGGCAAGAGGTCCATGTTGCCCGGCGGGGTTGGATGAGGCCTGGTTGGATTTTATAGGCTAAGGAAGTGGAAACAGGCGATTTCAGCTCATTTCTGTGGGTGTTAGCCCACGGATTCTGGCGCTGCATGGGGTCCCGGCGCAAGATTCTCGAAATATCATACGAGGGGGTCTGCAAGAGGCCCGGCAAGAGGTCCATGTTTCCCGGCGGGGTTGGATGAGGCCTGGTTGGATTTTATGGGCCAAGGAAGTGGAAACAGGCGATTTCGCCTCATTTTTGTGGGTGTTAGCCCACGGATTCTGGCGCTGCATGGGGTTCCGCCGCAAGATTCTCGAAAAATCATACGAGGGGGTCTGCAAGAGGCCCGGCAAGAGGTCCATTTTGCTCGGCGGGGTTGGATGAGGCCTGGTTGGATTTTATGGGCCAAGGAAGTGGAAACAGGCGATTTCGGCTCATTTCTGTGGGTGTTAGCCCACGGATTCTGGCGCTGCATGGGGTTCCGGCGCAAGATTCTCGAAAACGCATACGAGGGGGTCCGAAAGAGGCCCGGCAAGAGGTCCATGTTGCCCGGCGGGGTTGGATGAGGCCTGGTTGGATTTTATGGGCCAAGGAAGTGGAAACAGGCGATTTTGGCTCATTTCTGTGGGTGTTAGCCCACGGATTCTGGCGCTGCATGGGGTTCCGGCGCAAGATTCTCGAAAAATCATACGAGGGGGTCCGCAAGAGGCCCGGCAAGAGGTCCATGTTGCCCGGCGGGGTTGGATGAGGCCTGGTTGGATTTTATAGGCCAAGGAAGTGGAAACAGGCGATTTCGGCTCACATCTGTGGGTGTTAGCCCACGGATTCTGGCGCTGCATGGGGTTCCGGCGCAAGATTCTCGAAAAATCATACGAGGGGGTCCGCAAGAGGCCCGACAAGAGGTCCATGTTGCCCGGCGGGGTTGGATGAGGCCTGGTTGGATTTTATGGGCCAAGGAAGTGGAAACAGGCGATTTCGGCTCATTTCTGTGGGTGTTAGCCCACGGATTCTGGCGCTGCATGGGGTTCCGGCGCAAGATTCTCAAAAAATCATATGAGGGGGTCTGCAAGAGGCCCGGCAAGAGGTCCATGTTGCCCGGCGGGGTTGGATGAGGCCTGGTTGGATTTTATGGGCCAAGGAAGTGGAAACAGGCGATTTCGGCTCATTTCTGTGGCTGTTAGCCCACGGATTCTGACGCTGCATGGGGTTCCGGCGCAAGATTCTCGAAAAATCATACGAGGGAGGTCCGCAAGAGGCCCGGCAAGAGGTCCATGTTGCCCGGCGGGGTTGGATGAGGCCTGGTTGGATTTTATGGGCCAAGGAAGTGGAAACAGGCGATTTCGGCTCATTTTTGTGGGTGTTAGCCCACGGATTCTGGCGCTGCATGGGGTTCCGGCGCAAGATTCTCGAAAAATTATACGAGGGGGTCCGCAAGAGGCCCGGCAAGAGGTCCATGTTGCCCGGCGGGGTTGGATGAGGCCTGGTTGGATTTTATGGGCCAAGGAAGTGGAAACAGGCGATTTCAGCTCATTTCTGTGGGTGTTAGCCCACGGATTCTGGCGGTGGATGGGGTTCCGGCGCAAGATTCTCGAAAATTCATACGAGGGGGTCCGCAAGAGGCCCGGCAAGAGGTCCATGTTGCCCGGCGGGGTTGGCTGAGGCCTGGTTGGATTTTATGGGCCAAGGAAGTGGAAACAGGCAATTTCGGCTCATTTCTGTGGGTGTTAGCCCACGGATTCTGGCGCTGCATGGGGTTCCGGCACAAGATTCTCAAACAATCATACGAGGGGGGTCCGCAAGAGGCCCGGCAAAAGGTCCATGTTGCCCGGCGGGGTTGGATGAGGCCTGGTTGGATTTTATGGGCCAAGGAAGTGGAAACAGGCGATTTCGGCTCATTTCTGTGGGTGTTAGCCCACGGATTCTGGCGCTGCATGGGGTTCCGCCGCAAGATTCTCGAAAAATCATACGAGGGGGTCTGCAAGAGGCCCGGCAAGAGGTCCATGTTGCTCGGCGGGGTTGGATGAGGCCTGGTTGGATTTTATGGGCCAAGGAAGTGGAAACAGGCGATTTCGGCTCATTTCTGTGGGTGTTAGCCCACGGATTCTGGCGCTGCATGGGGTTCCGGCGCAAGATTCTCGAAAACGCATACGAGGGGGTCCGAAAGAGGCCCGGCAAGAGGTCCATGTTGCCCGGCGGGGTTGGATGAGGCCTGGTTGGATTTTATGGGCCAAGGAAGTGGAAACAGGCGATTTCAGCTCATTTCTGTGGGTGTTAGCCCACGGATTCTGGCGGTGGATGGGGTTCCGGCGCAAGATTCTCGAAAATTCATACGAGGGGGTCCGCAAGAGGCCCGGCAAGAGGTCCATGTTGCCCGGCGGGGTTGGCTGAGGCCTGGTTGGATTTTATGGGCCAAGGAAGTGGAAACAGGCAATTTCGGCTCATTTCTGTGGGTGTTAGCCCACGGATTCTGGCGCTGCATGGGGTTCCGGCACAAGATTCTCAAACAATCATACGAGGGGGGTCCGCAAGAGGCCCGGCAAAAGGTCCATGTTGCCCGGCGGGGTTGGATGAGGCCTGGTTGGATTTTATGGGCCAAGGAAGTGGGAACAGGCGATTTCGGCTCATTTCTGTGGGTGTTAGCCCACGGATTCTGGCGCTGCATGGGGTTCCGCCGCAAGATTCTCGAAAAATCATACGAGGGGGTCTGCAAGAGGCCCGGCAAGAGGTCCATGTTGCTCGGCGGGGTTGGATGAGGCCTGGTTGGATTTTATGGGCCAAGGAAGTGGAAACAGGCGATTTCGGCTCATTTCTGTGGGTGTTAGCCCACGGATTCTGGCGCTGCATGGGGTTCCGGCGCAAGATTCTCGAAAACGCATACGAGGGGGTCCGAAAGAGGCCCGGCAAGAGGTCCATGTTGCCCGGCGGGGTTGGATGAGGCCTGGTTGGATTTTATGGGCCAAGGAAGTGGAAACAGGCGATTTTGGCTCATTTCTGTGGGTGTTAGCCCACGGATTCTGGCGCTGCATGGGGTTCCGGCGCAAGATTCTCGAAAAATCATACGAGGGGGTCCGCAAGAGGCCCGGCAAGAGGTCCATGTTGCCCGGCGGGGTTGGATGAGGCCTGGTTGGATTTTATAGGCCAAGGAAGTGGAAACAGGCGATTTCGGCTCACATCTGTGGGTGTTAGCCCACGGATTCTGGCGCTGCATGGGGTTCCGGCGCAAGATTCTCGAAAAATCATACGAGGGGGTCCGCAAGAGGCCCGGCAAGAGGTCCATGTTGCCCGGCGGGGTTGGATGAGGCCTGGTTGGATTTTATGGGCCAAGGAAGTGGAAACAGGCGATTTCGGCTCATTTCTGTGGGTGTTAGCCCACGGATTCTGGCGCTGCATGGGGTTCCGGCGCAAGATTCTCAAAAAATCATACGAGGGGGTCTGCAAGAGGCCCGGCAAGAGGTCCATGTTGCACGGCGGGGTTGGATGAGGCCTGGTTGGATTTTATGGGCCAAGGAAGTGGAAACAGGCGATTTCGGCTCATTTCTGTGGGTGTTAGCCCACGGATTCTGACGCTGCATGGGGTTCCGGCGCAAGATTCTCGAAAAATCATACGAGGGGGGTCCGCAAGAGGCCCGGCAAGAGGTCCATGTTGCCCGGCGGGGTTGGATGAGGCCTGGTTGGATTTTATGGGCCAAGGAAGTGGAAACAGGCGATTTCGGCTCATTTTTGTGGGTGTTAGCCCACGGATTCTGGTGCTGCATGGGGTTCCGGCGCAAGATTCTCGAAAAATTATACGAGGGGGTCCGCAAGAGGCCCGGCAAGAGGTCCATGTTGCCCGGCGGGGTTGGATGAGGCCTGGTTGGATTTTATGGGCCAAGGAAGTGGAAACAGGCGATTTCAGCTCATTTCTGTGGGTGTTAGCCCACGGATTCTGGCGCTGCATGGGGTTCCGGCGCAAGATTCTCGAAAAATCATACGAGGGGGGTCCGCAAGAGGCCCGGCAAGAGGTCCATGTTGCCCGGCGGGGTTGGATGAGGCCTGGTTGGATTTTATGGGCCAAGGAAGTGGAAACAGGCGATTTCGGCTCATTTCTGTGGGTGTTAGCCCACGGATTCTGGCGCTGCATGGGGTTCCGCCGCAAGATTCTCGAAAATCATACGAGGGGGTCTGCAAGAGGCCCGGCAAGAGGTCCATGTTGCTCGGCGGGGTTGGATGAGGCCTGGTTGGATTTTATGGGCCAAGGAAGTGGAAACAGGCGATTTCGGCTCATTTCTGTGGGTGTTAGCCCACGGATTCTGGCGCTGCATGGGGTTCCGGCGCAAGATTCTCGAAAACGCATACGAGGGGGTCCGAAAGAGGCCCGGCAAGAGGTCCATGTTGCCCGGCGGGGTTGGATGAGGCCTGGTTGGATTTTATGGGCCAAGGAAGTGGAAACAGGCGATTTTGGCTCATTTCTGTGGGTGTTAGCCCACGGATTCTGGCGCTGCATGGGGTTCCGGCGCAAGATTCTCGAAAAATCATACGAGGGGGTCCGCAAGAGGCCCGGCAAGAGGTCCATGTTGCCCGGCGGGGTTGGATGAGGCCTGGTTGGATTTTATAGGCCAAGGAAGTGGAAACAGGCGATTTCGGCTCACATCTGTGGGTGTTAGCCCACGGATTCTGGCGCTGCATGGTGTTCCGGCGCAAGATTCTCGAAAAATCATACGAGGGGGTCCGCAAGAGGCCCGGCAAGAGGTCCATGTTGCCCGGCGGGGTTGGATGAGGCCTGGTTGGATTTTATGGGCCAAGGAAGTGGAAACAGGCGATTTCGGCTCATTTCTGTGGGTGTTAGCCCACGGATTCTGGCGCTGCATGGGGTTCCGGCGCAAGATTCTCAAAAAATCATACGAGGGGGTCTGCAAGAGGCCCGGCAAGAGGTCCATGTTGCCCGGCGGGGTTGGATGAGGCCTGGTTGGATTTTATGGGCCAAGGAAGTGGAAACAGGCGATTTCGGCTCATTTCTGTGGGTGTTAGCCCACGGATTCTGACGCTGCATGGGGTTCCGGCGCAAGATTCTCGAAAAATCATACGAGGGGGGTCTGCAAGAGTCCCGGCAAGAGGTCCATGTTGCCCGGCGGGGTTGGATGAGGCCTGGTTGGATTTTATGGGCCAAGGAAGTGGAAACAGGCGATTTCGGCTCATTTTTGTGGGTGTTAGCCCACGGATTCTGGTGCTGCATGGGGTTCCGGCGCAAGATTCTCGAAAAATTATACGAGGGGGTCCGCAAGAGGCCCGGCAAGAGGTCCATGTTGCCCGGAGGGGTTGGATGAGGCCTGGTTGGATTTTATGGGCCAAGGAAGTGGAAACAGGCGATTTCAGCTCATTTCTGTGGGTGTTAGCCCACGGATTCTGGCGGTGGATGGGGCTCCGGCGCAAGATTCTCGAAAATTCATACGAGGGGGTCCGCAAGAGGCCCGACAAGAGGTCCATGTTGCCCGGCGGGGTTGGATGAGGCCTGGTTGGATTTTATGGGCCAAGGAAGTGGAAACAGGCGATTTCGGCTCATTTCTGTGGGTGTTAGCCCACGGATTCTGGCGCTGCATGGGGTTCCGGCGCAAGATTCTCGAAAAATCATACGAGGGGGGTCCGCAAGAGGCCCGGCAAGAGGTCCATGTTGCCCGGCGGGGTTGGATGAGGCCTGGTTGGATTTTATGGGCCAAGGAAGTGGAAATAGGCGATTTCGGCTCATTTTTGTGGGTGTTAGCCCACGGATTCTGGCGCTGCATGGGGTTCCGGCGCAAGATTCTCGAAAATTCATACGAGGGGGTCCGCAAGAGGCCCGGAAAGAGGTCCATGTTGCCCGGCGGGGTTGGATGAGGCCTAGTTGGATTTTATGAGCCAAGGAAGTGGAAACAGGCGATTTCGGCTCATTTCTATGGGTGTTAGCCCACGGATTCTGGCGCTGCATGGGGTTCCGGCGCAAGATTCTCGAAAAATCATACGAGGGGGTCCGCAAGAGGCCCGGCAAGAGGTCCATGTTGCCCGGCGGGGTTGGATGAGGCCTGGTTGGATTTTATGGGCCAAGGAAGTGGAAACAGGCGATTTCGGCTCATTTCTGTGGGTGTTAGCCCACGGATTCTGGCGCTTCATGGGGTTCCGGCGCAAGATTCTCAAATAATCATACGACGGGGTCCGCAAGAGGCCCGGCAAGAGGTCCATGTTGCCCGGCGGGGTTGGATGAGGCCTGGTTAGATTTTATGGGCCAAGAAAGTGGAAACAGGCTATTTCGGCTCATTTCTGTGGGTGTTAGCCCACGGATTCTGGCGCTGCATGGGGTTCCAGCGAATGATTCTCGAAAAATCATACGAGGGGGTCCGCAAGAGGCCCGACAAGAGGTCCATGTTGCCCGGCGGGGTTGGATGAGGCCTGGTTGGATTTTATGGGCCAACGAAGTGGAAACAAGCGATTTCGGCTCATTTCTGTGGGTGTTAGCCCACGGATTCTGGCGCTGCATGGGGTTCCGGCGAAAGATTCTCAAAAAATCATATGAGGGGGTCCGCAAGAGGCCCGGCAAGAGGTCCATGTTGCCCGGCGGGGTTGGATGAGGCCTGGTTGGATTTTATGGGCCAAGGAAGTGGAAACAGGCGATTTCGGCTCATTTCTGTGGGTGTTAGCCCACGGATTCTGGCGCTGCATGGGGTTCCGGCGCAAGATTCTCAAAAAATCATACGAGGGGGTCCGCAAGAGGCCCGGCAAGAGGTTTATGTTGCCCGGCGGGGTTGGATGAGGCCTGGTTGGATTTTATGGGCCAAGGAAGTGGAAACAGGCGATTTTGGCTCATTTCTGTGGGTGTTAGCCCACGGATTCTGGCGCTGCATGGGGTTCCGGCACAAGATTCTCGAAAAATCATACGAGGGGGTCCGCAAGAGGCCCGACAAGAGGTCCATGTTGCCCGGCGGGGTTCGATGAGGCCTGGTTGGATTTTATGGGCCAAGGAAGTGGAAACAGGCGATTTCGGCTCATTTCTGTGGTTGTTAGCCCACGGATTCTGGCGCTGCATGGGGTTCCGGCGCAAAATTCTCGAAAAATCATACGACAAGAGGCCCGGCAAGAGGTCCATGTTACTCGGCGGGGTTGGATGAGGCCTGGTTGGATTTTATGGGCCAAGGAAG
This sequence comes from Solanum rostratum, assembly GCA_029948455.1. Taxonomy (NCBI): domain Eukaryota; kingdom Viridiplantae; phylum Streptophyta; class Magnoliopsida; order Solanales; family Solanaceae; genus Solanum; species Solanum rostratum. The sequence goes on along the minus strand of JARACL010000117.1, from coordinate 17,765 downwards.
TGGAAACAGGCGATTTCGGCTCATTTCTGTGGGTGTTAGCCCACGGATTCTGGCGCTGCATGGGGTTCCGGCGCAAGATTCTCGAAAAATCATACGAGGGGGTCTACAAGAGGCCCGGCAAGAGGTCCATGTTGCCCGGCGGGGTTGGATGAGGCCTGGTTGGATTTTATGGGCCAAGGAAGTGGAAACAGGCGATTTCGGCTCATTTCTGTGGGTGTTAGCCCACGGATTCTGGCGCTGCATGGGGTTCAGGCGAAAGATTCTCGAAAACTCATTTGAGGGGGTCCGCAAGAGGCCCGGCAAGAGGTCCATGATGCCCGGCGGGGTTGGATGAGGTCTGGTTGGATTTTATGGGCCAAGTGGAAACAGGCGATTTCGGCTCATTTCTGTGGGTGTTAGCCCACGGATTCTGGCGTTGCATGGGGTTCCGGCGCAGGATTCTCGAAAAATCATACGAGGGGGTCCGCAAAAGGCCCGGCAAGAGGTCCATGTTGCCCGGCGGGGTTGGATGAGGCTTGGTTGGATTTTATGGGCCAAGGAAGTGGAAACAGGCGATTTCGGCTCATTTATGTGGGTCTTAGCCCACGAATTCTGGCGCTGCATGGGGTTCCAGCGAATGATTCTCGAAAAATCATACGAGGGGGTCCGCAAGAGGCCCGACAAGAGGTCCATGTTGCCCGGCGGGGTTGGATGAGGCCTGGTTGGATTTTATGGGCCAAAGAAGTGGAAACAGGCGATTTCGGCTCATTTCTGTGGCTGTTAGCCCACGGATTCTGGCGCTGCATGGGGTTCCGGCGCAAGATTCTCGAAAATTCATACGAGGGGGTCCGCAAGAGGCCCGGCAAGAGGTCCATGTTGCCCGGCGAGGTTGGATGAGGCCTGGTTGGATTTTATGGGCCAAGGAAGTGGAAACAAGTGATTTCGGCTCATTTCTGTGGGTGTTAGCCCACGGATTCTGGCGCTGCATGGGGTTCCGGCGCAAGATTCTAAAAAAATCAAACGACAAGAGGCCCGGCAAGAGGTCCATGTTGCTCGGCGGGTTTGGATGGGCCTGGTTGGATTTTATGGGCCAAGGAAGTGGAAACAGGCGATTTCGGCTCATTTCTGTGGGTGTTAGCCCACGGATTCTGGCGCTGCATGGGGTTCCGGCGCAAGATTCTCGAAAAATCATACGAGGGGGTCCGCAAGAGGCCCGGCAAGAGGTCCATGTTGCCCGACGGGGTTGGATGAGGCCTGGTTGGATTTTATGGGCCAAGGAAGTGGAAACAGGCGATTTCGGCTCATTTCTAAGGGTGTTAGCCCACGGATTCTGGCGCTGCATGGGGTTCCGGCGCAAGATTCTCAAAAAATCATAGGAGGGGGTCCGCAAGAGGCCCGGCAAGAGGTCCATGTTGCCCGGCGGGGTTGGATGAGGCCTGGTTGGATTTTATGGGCCAAGGAAGTGGAAACAGGCGATTTCGGCTCATTTCTGTGGGTGTTAGCCCAAGGATTCTGGCGTTGCATGGGGTTCCGGCGCAAGATTCTCGAAAAATCATACGAGGGGGTCCGCAAGAGGCCCGGCAAGAGGTCCATGTTGCCCGGCGGGGTTTGATGAGGCCTGGTTGGATTTTATGGGCCAAGGAAGTGGAAACAGGCAATTTCGGCTCATTTCTGTGGGCGTTAGCCCACGGATTCTGGCACTGCATGGGGTTCCGGCGCAAGATTCCCGAAAAATCATACGAGGGGGTCCGCAAGAGGCCCAACAAGAGGTCCATGTTGCCTGGCGGGGTTGGATGAGGCCTGGTTGGATTTTATGGGCCAAGGAAGTGGAAACAGGCGATTTCGGCTCATTTCTGTGGGTGTTAGCCCACGGATTCTGGCGCTGCATGGGGTTCCGGCGCAAGATTCTCGAAAAATCATACGAGGGGGTCCGCAAGAGGCCCGGCAAGAGGTCCATGTTTCCCGGCGGGGTTGGATGAGGCCTGGTTGGATTTTATGGGCCAAGGAAGTGGAAACAGGCGATTTCGTCTCATTTCTGTGGATGTTAGCCCACAGATTCTGGCGCTGCATGGGGTTCCGGCGCAAGATTCTGAAAAAATCATACGAGGGGGTCCGCAAGAGGCAAGGCAAGAGGTCCATGTTGCCCGGCGGGGTTGGATGAGGCCTGGTTGGATTTTATGGGCCAAGGAAGTGGAAACAGGCGATTTCGGCTCATTTCTGTGGGTGTTAGCCCACGGATTCTGGCGCTGCATGGGGTTCCGGCGCAAGATTCTCGAAAAATCATACGAGGGGGTCCGCAAGAGGCATGGCAAGAGGTCCATGTTGCCCGGCGGGGTTGGATGAGGCCTGGTTGGATTTTATGGGCCAAGGAAGTGGAAACAGGCGATTTCGGCTCATTTCTGTGGATGTTAGCCCACAGATTCTGGCGCTGCATGGGGTTCCGGCGCAAGATTCTCGAAAAATCATACTAGGGGGTCCGCAAGAGGCCCGACAAGAGGTCCATGTTTCCCGGCGGGGTTGGATGAGGCCTGGTTGGATTTTATGGGCCAAGGAAGTGGAAACAGGCGATTTCGTCTCATTTCTGTGGATGTTAGCCCACAGATTCTGGCGCTGCATGGGGTTCCGGCGCAAGATTCTGAAAAAATCATACGAGGGGGTCCGCAAGAGGCAAGGCAAGAGGTCCATGTTGCCCGACGGGGTTGGATGAGGCCTGGTTGGAGTTTATGGGCCAAGGAAGTGGAAACAGGCAATTTCCGCTCATTTCTGTGGGTGTTAGCCCACGGATTCTGGCGCTGCATGGGGTTCAGGCGCAAGATTCTCGAAATATCATACGAGGGGGTCCGCAAAAGGCATGGCAAGAGGTCCATGTTGCCCGGCGGGGTTGGATGAGGCCTGGTTGGATTTTATGGGCCAAGGAAGTGGAAACAGGCGATTTCGGCTCATTTCTGTGGGTGTTAGCCCACGGATTCTGGCACTGCATGGGGTTCCGGCGCAAGATTCTCGAAAAATCATACGAGGGGGTCCGCAAGAGGCCTGGCAAGAAGTCCATGTTGCCCGACGGGGTTGGATGAGGCCTGGTTGGATTTTATGGGCCAAGGAAATGGAAACAGGCGATTTCGGCTCATTTCTGTGGGTGTTAGCCCACGGATTCTGGCGCTGCATGGGGTTCCGGCGTAAGATTCTCGAAAAATCATACGAGGGGGTTCGCAAGAGGCTCGGCAAGAGGTCAATGTTGCCCGGCGGGGTTGGATGAGGCCTGGTTGGATTTTATGGGCCAAGGAAGTGGAAACAGGGGATTTCGGCTCATTTCTGTGGGTGTTAGCCCACGGATTCTGGCGCTGCATGGGGTTCCGGCGCAAGATTCTCGAAAAATCATACGAGGGGGTCCGCAAGAGGCCCGGCAAGAGGTCCATGTTGCCCGGCGGGGTCTGATGAGGCCTGGTTGGTCTTTATGGGCCAAGGAAGTGGAAACAAGCAATTTCGGCTCATTTCTGTGGGTATTAGCCCACGGATTCTGGCGCTGCATGGGGTTCCGGCGCAAGATTCTTGAAAAATCATACGAGGGGGTCCGCAAGAGGCCGGGCAAGAGGTCCATGTTGCCCGGCGGGGTTGGATGAGGCCTGGTTGGATTTTATGGGCCAAAGAAGTGGAAACAGGCGATTTCGGCTCAGCGCTGCATGGGGTTCCGGCGCAAAATTCTCAAAAAATCATACGAGGGGGTCCGCAAGAGGCCCGGCAAGAGGTCCATGTTGCCCGGCGGGGTTGGATGAGGCCTGGTTGGATTTTTTGGGCCAAGGAAGTGGAAACAGGCGATTTCGGCTCATTTCTGTTGGTGTTAGCCCACGGATTCTGGCGCTGCATGCGGTTCCAGCGCAAGATTCTCAAAAACTCATACGAGGGGTCCGCAAGAGGCCCGACAAGAGGTCCATGTTGTCCGGCGGGGTTGGATGAGGCTTGGTTGGATTTGATGGGCCAAGGAAGTGGAAACAGGCGATTTCGGCTCATTTCTGTGGGTGTTAGCCCACGGATTCTGGCGCTGCATGGGGTTCCGGCGCAAGATTCTCGAAATATCATAGGAGGGGGTCCGCAAGAGGCCCAGCAAGAGGTCCATGTTGCCCGGCGGGGTTGGATGAGGCCTGGTTGGATTTTATGGGCCAAGGAAGTGGAAACAGGCGATTTCGGCTCATTTCTGTGGGTGTTAGCCCACGGATTCTGGCGCTGCATGGGGTTCCGGCGCAAGATTCTCGAAAAATCATACGAGGGGGTCCGCAAGAGGCATGGCAAGAGGTCCATGTTGCCCGGCGGGGTTGGATGAGGCCTGGTTGGATTTTATGGGCCAAGGAAGTGGAAACAGGCGATTTCGGCTCATTTCTGTGGATGTTAGCCCACAGATTCTGGCGCTGCATGGGGTTCCGGCGCAAGATTCTCGAAAAATCATACTAGGGGGTCCGCAAGAGGCCCGACAAGAGGTCCATGTTTCCCGGCGGGGTTGGATGAGGCCTGGTTGGATTTTATGGGCCAAGGAAGTGGAAACAGGCGATTTCGTCTCATTTCTGTGGATGTTAGCCCACAGATTCTGGCGCTGCATGGGGTTCCGGCGCAAGATTCTGAAAAAATCATACGAGGGGGTCCGCAAGAGGCAAGGCAAGAGGTCCATGTTGCCCGGCGGGGTTGGATGAGGCCTGGTTGGATTTTATGGGCCAAGGAAGTGGAAACAGGCGATTTCGGCTCATTTCTGTGGGTGTTAGCCCACGGATTCTGGTGCTGCATGGGATTCCGGCGCAAGATTCTCGAAAAATCATACGAGGGGGTCCACAAGAGGCCCGGCAAAAGGTCCATGTTGCCCGGCGGGGTTTGATGAGGCCTGGTTAGATTTTTTGGGCCAAGGAAGTGGAAACAGGCGATTTCGGCTCATTTCTGTGGGTGTTAGCCCACGGATTCTGGCGCTGCATGGGGTTCCGGCGCAAGATTCTCAAAAAATCATACGAGGGGGTCCGCAAGAGGCCCGGCAAGAGGTCCATGTTGCCCGGCGGGGTTGGATGAGGCTTGGTTGGATTTTATGGGCCAAGGAAGTGGAAACGGGCGATTTCGGCTCATTTCTGTGGGTGTTAGCCCACGGATTCTGGCGCTGCATGGGGTTCCGGCGCAAGATTCTCGAAAAATCATATGAGGGGGTCCGCAAGAGGCATGGCAAGAGGTCCATGTTGCCCGCCGGGGTTGGATGAGGCCTGGTTGGATTTTATGGGCCAAGGAAGTGGAAACAGGCGATTTCAGCTCATTTCTGTGGGTGTTAGCCCACGGATTCTGGCGCTGCATGGGTTCCGGCGCAAGATTCTCGAAAAATCATACGAGGGGTCCGCAAGAGCCCTGGCAAGAGGTCCATGTTGCCCGGCGGGGTTGGATGAGGCCTGGTTGGATTTTATGGGCCAAGGAAGTGGAAACAGGCGATTTCGGCTCATTTCTGTGGGTGTTAGCCCACGGATTCTGGCGCTGCATGGGGTTCCGGCGCAAGATTCTCGAAAAATCATACGAGTGGGTCCGAAAGAGGCCCGGCAAGAGGTCCATGTTGCTCGGCGGGGTTGGATGAGGCCTGGTTGGATTTTATGGGCCAAGGAAGTGGAAATAGGCGATTTCGGCTCATTTCTGTGGGTGTTAGCCCACGGATTCTTGCGCTGCATGGGGTTCCGGCGCAAGATTCTCGAAAAATCATACGAGGGGGTCCGTGAGAGGCCCGGCAAGAGGTCCATGTTGCCCGGCGGGGTTGGATGAGGCCTGGTTGGATTTTATGGGCCAAGGAAGTGGAAACAGGCGATTTCGGCTCATTTTTGTGGGCGTTAGCCCACGGATTCTTGCGCTACATGGGGTTCCGGCGTAAGATTCTTGAAATATCATACGAGGGGGTCCGCAAGAGGCCCGGCAAGAGGTCCATGTTGCCCGGCGGGGTTGGATGAGGCCTGGTTGGATTTTTTGGGCCAAGGAAGTGGAAACAGGCGATTTCGGCTCATTTCTGTGGGTGTTAGCCCACGGATTCTGGCGCTGCATGGGGTTCCGATGCAAGATTCTCGAAAAATCATACGAGGGGGTCCGCAAGATGCCCGGCAAGAGGTCCATATTACCCGGCGGGGTTGGATGAGGCCTGGTTGGATTTTATGGGCCAAGGAAGGTGAAACAGGTGATTTCGGCTCATTTCTGTGGGTGTTAGCCCACGGATTCTGGCGCTGCATGGGGTTCCGGCGCAAGATTCTCGAAAAATCATACGAGGGGGTCCGCAAGAGGCCCGGCAAGAGGTCCATGTTGCCTGGCGGGGTTGGATGAGGCCTTGTTGGATTTTATGGGCCAAGGAAGTGGAAACATGCGATTTCGGCTCATTTCTGTGGGTGTTAGCCAACGGATTCTGGCGCTGCATGGGGTTCCGACGCAAGATTCTCGAAAAATCATACGAGGGGGTCCGCAAGAGGCCCGGCAAGAGGTCCATGTTGCCCGGCGGGGTTGGATGAGGCCTGGTTGGATTTTATGGGCCAAGGAAGTGGAAACAGGAGATTTCGGCTCATTTCTGTGGGTGTTAGCCCACGGATTCTGGCGCTGCATGGGGTTCCGGCGCAAGATTCTCGAAAAATCATTCGAGGGGGTCCGCAAGAGGCCCGGCAAGAGGTCCATGTTGCCCGGCGGGGTTGGATGAGGCCTGGTTGGATTTTATGGGCTAAGGAAGGTGAAACAGGCGATTTCGGCTCATTTCTGTCGGTGTTAGCCCACGGATTCTGGCGCTGCATGGGGTTCCGGCGCAAGATTCTCAAAAAATCATACGAGGGGGTCCGCAAGAGGCCCGGCAAGAGGTCCATGTTGCCCGGCGGGGTTGGATGAGGCCTGGTTGGATTTTATGGGCCAAGGAAGTGGAAACAGGCAATTTCGGCTCATTTCTGTGGGTGTTAGCCCACGGATTCTGGTGCTGCATGGGGTTCCGGCGCAAGATTCTCGAAAACTCATACGAGGGGGTCCGCAAGAGGCCCGGCAAGAGGTCCATGTTGCCCGGCGGGGTTGGATGAGGCCTGGTTGGACTTTATGGGCCAAGGAAGGTGAAACAGGCGATTTCGGCTCATTTCTGTGGGTGTTAGCCCACGGATTCTGGCACTGCATGGGTTTCCGGCGCAAGATTCTCGAAAAATCATTCGAGGGGGTCCGCAAGAGGCCCGGCAAGAGGTCCATGTTGCCCGGCGGGGTTGGATGAGGCCTGGTTGGATTTTATGGGCCAAGGAAGTGGAAACAGGCGATTTCGGCTCATTTCTGTGGGTGTTAGCCCATGGATTCTGGCGCTGCATGGGGTTCCGGCGCAAGATTCTCGAAAAATAATATGAGGGGGTCCGCAACAGGCCCGATAAGAGGTCCATGTTGCCCGGCGGGGTTGTATGAGGCCTGGTTGGATTTTATGGGCCAAGGAAGTGGAAACAGGCGATTTCGGCTCATTTCTGTGGGTGTTAGCCCACGGATTCTGGCGCGGCATGGGGTTCCGGCGCAAGATTCTCGAAAAATCATACGAGGGGGTCCGCAAGAGGCCCGGCAAGAGGTCCATGTTGCCCGGCGGGGTTGGATGAGGCCTGGTTGGATTTTATGGGCCAAGGAAGTGGAAACATGCGATTTCGGCTCATTTCTGTGGGTGTTAGCCCACGGATTCTGGCGCTGCATGGGGTTCCGACGCAAGATTCTCGAAAAATCATAGAGGGGGTCCGCAAGAGGCCCGGCAAGAGGTCCATGTTGCCCGGCGGGGTTGGATGAGGCCTGGTTGAATTTTATGGGCCAAGGAAGTGGAAACAGGAGATTTCGGCTCATTTCTGTGGGTGTTAGCCCACGGATTCTGGCGCTGCATGGGGTTCCGGCGCAAGATTCTCGAAACATCATACGAGGGGGTCCGCAAGAGGCCCGGCAAGAGGTCCATGTTGCCCGGCGGGGTTGGCTGAGGCCTTGTTGGATTTTATGGGCCAAGGAAGTGGAAACAGGCGATTTCGGCTCATTTCTGTGGGTGTTAGCCCACGGATTCTGGCGCTGCATGGGGTTCCGGCGCAAGATTCTCGAAAAATAATACGAGGGGGTCCGCAAGAGGCCCGGCAAGAGGTCCATGTTGCCCGGCGGGGTTGGATGAGGCCTGGTTGGATTTTATGGGCCAAGGAAGTGGAAACAGGCGATTTCGGCTCATTTCTGTGGGTGTTAGCCCACGGATTCTGGCGCTGCATGGGGTTCCGGCGCAAGATTCTCAAAAAATCATACGAGGGGGTCCGCAAGAGGCCCGGCAAGAGGTCCATGATGCCCGGAGGGGTTGGATGAGGCCTGGTTGGATTTTATGGGCCAAGGAAGTGGAAACATGCGATTTCGGCTCATTTCTGTGGGTGTTAGCCCACGGATTCTGGCGCTGCATGGGTTCTGGCGCAAGATTCTCGAAAAATCATAGAGGGGGTCCGCAAGAGGCCCGGCAAGAGGTCCATGTTGCCCGGCGGGGTTGGATGAGGCCTGGTTGGATTTTATGGGCTAATGAAGTGGAAACAGGCGATTTCGGCTCATTTCTGTGGTGTTAGCCCACGGATTCTGGCGCTGCATGGGGTTCTGGCGCAAGATTCTCGAAAAATCATACGAGGGGGTCCGCAAGAGGCCCGGCAGGAGGTCCATGTTGCCCGGCGGTGTTGGATGAGGCCTGGTTGGATTTTATGGGCCAAGGAAGTGGAAACAGGCGATTTCGGCTCATTTCTGTGGGTGTTAGCCCACGCATTCTGGCGCTGCATGGGGTTCCGGAGCAAGATTCTCGAAAATGCATGCGAGGGGGTCCGCAAGAGGCCCGGCAAGAGGTCCATGTTGCCCGGCGGGGTTGGATGAGGCCTGGTTGGATTTTATGGGCCAAGGAAGTGGAAACAGGCGATTTCGGCTCATTTCTGTGGGTGTTAGCCCACGGATTCTGGCGCTGCATGGGGTTCCGGTGCAAGATTCTCGAAAAATCATACGAGGTTATCTGCAAGAGGCCCGGCAAGAGGTCCATGTTGCTCGGCGGGGTTGGATGAGGCCTGGTTGGATTTTATGGGCCAAGGATGTGGAAACAGGCGATTTCGGCTCATTTCTATGGGTGTTAGCCGACGGATTCTGGCGCTGCATGGAGTTCCGGCGCAAGATTCTCGAAATATCATACGAGGGGGTCCGCAAGAGGCCCGGCAAGAGGTCCATGTTGCCCGGCGGGGTTGGATGAGGCCTGGTTGGATTTTATGGGCCAAGGAAGTGGAAACAGGCGATTTCGGCTCATTTCTGTGGGTGTTAGCCCACGGATTCTGGCGCTGCATGGGGTTCCGGCGCGATATTCTCGAAAACTCATACGAGGGGGTCCGCAAGAGGCCCGGCAAGAGGTCCATGTTGCTCGGCGGGGTTGGATGAGGCCTGGTTGGATTTTATGGGCCAAGGAAGTGGAAACAGGCGATTTCGGCTCATTTCTGTGGGTGTTAGCCCACGGATTCTAGCGCTGCATGGGGTTCCGGCGCAAGATTCTCGAAAAATCATACGAGGGGGTCCGTAAGAGGCCCGGCAAGAGGTCCATATTACCCGGCGGGGTTGGATGAGGCCTGGTTGGATTTAATGGGCCAAGGAAGTGGAAACAGGCGATTTCGGCTCATTTCTGTGGGTGTTAGCCCACGGATTCTTGCGTTGCATGGGGTTCCGGCGCAAGATTCTCGAAAATTCATACGAGGGGGTCCGCAAGAGGCCCGGCTAGAGGTCCATGTTGCCCGGCGGGGTTGGATGAGGCCTGGTTGGATTTTATGGGCCAAGGTAGTGGAAACAGGCGATTTCGGCTCATTTCTATGGGTGTTAGCCCACGGATTCTGGCGCTGCATGGGGTTCCGACGCAAGATTCTCGAAACATCATACGAGGGGGTCCGCAAGAGGCCCGGCAAGAGGTCCATGTTGCCCGGCGGGGCTGGATGAGGCCTGGTTGGATTTTATGGGCCAAGGAAGTGGAAACAGGCGATTTCGGCTCATTTCTGTGGGTGTTAGCCCACAGATTCTGGCGCTGCATGGGGTTTCGGCGCAAGATTCTCAAAATATCATACGAGGGGGTCCGCAAGAGGCCCGGCAAGAGGTCCATGTTGCCCGGCGGGGTTGGATGAGGCCTGGTTGGATTTTATGGGCCAAGGAAGTGGAAACAGGCGATTTCGGCTCATTTCTGTGGGTGTTAGCCCACGGATTCTGGCGCTGCAAGGGGTTTCGGCACAAGATTCTCTAAATATCATACGAGGGGGTCCGCAAGAGGCCCGGCAAGAGGTCCATGTTTCCCGGCGGGGTTGGATGAGGCCTGGTTGGATTTTATGGGCCAAGGAAGTGGAAACAGGCGATTTCGGCTCATTTCTGTGGGTGTTAGCCCAGGGATTCTGGCGCTGCATGGGGTTCCGACGCAAGATTCTTGAAAAATCATACGAGGGGGTCCGCAAGAGGCCCGGCAAGAGGTGCATGTTGCCCAGCGGGGTTGGATGAGGCCTGGTTGGATTTTATGGGCCAAGGAAGTGGAAACAGGCGATTTCGGCTCATTTCTGTGGGTGTTAGCCCACGGATTCTGGCGCTGCGTGGGGTTCCGGCACAAGATTCTCTAAATATCGTACGAAGGGGTCCGCAAGAGGCCCAGCAAGAGGTCCATGTTTCTCGGCGGGGTTGGATGAGGCCTGGTTGGATTTTATGGGACAAGGAAGTGAAACAGGCGATTTCGGCTTATTTCTGTGGGTGTTAGCCCACGGATTCTGGCGCTGCATGGGGTTCTGGCGCAAGATTCTCGAAAAATCATATGAGGGGATCCGCAAGAGGCCCGGCAAGAGGTCCATATTACCCGGCGGGGTTGGATGAGGCCTGGTTGGATTTAATGGGCCAAGGAAGTGGAAACAGGCGATTTCGGCTCATTTCTGTGGGTGTTAGCCCACGGATTCTGGCGTTGCATGGGGTTCCGGCGCAAGATTCTCGAAAATTCATACGAGGGGGTCCGCAAGAGGCCCGGCTAGAGGTCCATGTTGCCCGGCGGGGTTGGATGAGGCCTGGTTGGATTTTATGGGCCAAGGAAGTGGAAACAGGCGATTTCGGCTCATTTCTGTGGGTGTTAGCCCACGGATTCTGGCGCTGCATGGGGTTCCGACGCAAGATTCTCGAAACATCATACGAGGGGGTCCGCAAGAGGCCCGGCAAGAGGTCCATGTTGCCCGGCGGGGCTGGATGAGGCCTGGTTGGATTTTATGGCCAAGGAAGTGGAAACAGGCGATTTCTCTTCATTTCTGTGGGTGTTAGCCCACAGATTCTGGCGCTGCATGGGGTTTCGGCGCAAGATTCTCAAAATATCATACGAGGGGGTCCGCAAGAGGCCCGGCAAGAGGCCATGTTGCCCGGCGGGGTTGGATGAGGCCTGGTTGGATTTTATGGGCCAAGGAAGTGGAAACAGGCGATTTCGGCTCATTTCTGTGGGTGTTAGCCCACGGATTCTGGCGCTGCAAGGGGTTTCGGCACAAGATTCTCTAAATATCATACGAGGGGGTCCGCAAGAGGCCCGGCAAGAGGTCCATGTTTCCCGGCGGGGTTGGATGAGGCCTGGTTGGATTTTATGGGCCAAGGAAGTGGAAACAGGCGATTTCGGCTCATTTCTGTGGGTGTTAGCCCAGGGATTCTGGCGCTGCATGGGGTTCCGACGCAAGATTCTTGAAAAATCATACGAGGGGGTCCGCAAGAGGCCCGGCAAGAGGTGCATGTTGCCCAGCGGGGTTGGATGAGGCCTGGTTGGATTTTATGGGCCAAGGAAGTGGAAACAGGCGATTTCGGCTCATTTCTGTGGGTGTTAGCCCACGGATTCTGGCGCTGCGTGGGGTTCCGGCACAAGATTCTCTAAATATCGTACGAAGGGGTCCGCAAGAGGCCCAGCAAGAGGTCCATGTTTCTCGGCGGGGTTGGATGAGGCCTGGTTGGATTTTATGGGACAAGGAAGTGGAAACAGGCGATTTCGGCTTATTTCTGTGGGTGTTAGCCCACGGATTCTGGCGCTGCATGGGGTTCTGGCGCAAGATTCTCGAAAAATCATATGAGGGGATCCGCAAGAGGCCCGGCAAGAGGTCCATGTTGCCCGGCGGAGTTGGATGAGGCCTGGTTGGATTTTATGGGCCAAGGAAGTGGAAACAGCCGATTTTGGCTCATTTCTGTGGGTGTTAGCCCACGGATTCTGGCGCTGCATTTGGTTCCGGTGCAAGATTCTCGAAAAATCATACGAGGGGGTCCGCAAGAGGCCCAGAAAGAGGTCCATGTTGCTCGGCGGGGTTGGATGAGGCCTGGTTGGAGTTTATGGGCCAAGGAAGTGGAAACAGGCGATTTCGGCTCATTTCTGTGGGTGTTAGCCCACGGATTCTGGCGCTGCATGGGGTTCCGGCGCAAGATTCTCGAAAAATCATACGAGGGGGTCCGCAAGAGGCCCGGCAAGAGGTCCATGTTGCCCGTCGGTGTTGGATGAGGCCTGGTTGGATTTTATGGGCCAAGGAAGTGGAAACAGGCGATTTCGGCTCATTTCTTTGGGTGTTAGCCCACGAATTCTGGCGCTGCATGGGGTTCCGGTTCAAGATTCTCGAAATATCATACGAGGGGGTCCGCAAGAGGCCCGGCAAGAGGTCCATGTTGCCTGGCGGGGTTAGATGAGGCCTGGTTGAATTTTATGGGCCAAGGAAGTGGAAACAGGCGATTTCGGCTCATTTCTGTGGGTGTTAGCCCACGGATTCTGGCGCTGCATGGGGTTCCGGCGCAAGATTCTCGAACAATCATACGAGGAGGTCCGCAAGAGGCCCGGCAAGAGGTCCATGTTGCCCGGCGGGGTTGGATGAGGCCTGGTTGGATTTTATGGGCCAAAGAAGTGGAAACAGGCGATTTCGGCTCATTTCTGTGGGTGTTAGCCCACGGATTCTGGCGCTACATGGGGTTCTGGCGCAAGATTCTCGAAAAATCATATGAGGGGGTCCGCAAGAGGCCCGTCAAGAGGTCCATGTTGCCCGGCGGGGTTGGATGAGGCCTGGTTGGATTTTATGGGCCAAGGAAGTGGAAACAGGCGATTTTGGCTCATTTCTGTGGGTGTTAGCCCACGGATTCTGGCGCTGCATGGGGTTCCGGCGCAAGATTCTCGAAAAATCATACGAGGGGGTCCGCAAGAGGCCCAGAAAGATGTCCATGTTGCTCGGCGGGGTTGGATGAGGCCTGGTTGGAGTTTATGGGCCAAGGAAGTGGAAACAGGCGATTTCGGCTCATTTCTGTGGGTGTTAGCCCACGGATTCTGGCGCTGCATGGGGTTCCGGCGCAAGATTCTCGAAAAATCATACGAGGGGGTCCGCAAGAGGCCCGGCAAGAGGTCCATGTTGCCCGGCGGGGTTGGATGAGGCCTGGTTGGATTTTATGGGCCAAGGAAGTGGAAACAGGCGATTTCGGCTCATTTCTGTGGGTGTTAGCCCACGGATTCTGGCGCTGCATGGGGTTCCGGCGCAAGATTCTCGAAAACTCATACGAGGGGGTCCGCAAGAGGCCCGGCAAGAGGTCCATGTTGCCCGGCGGGGTTGGATGAGGCCTGGTTGGACTTTATGGGCCAAGGAAGGTGAAACAGGCGATTTCGGCTCATTTTTGTGGGTGTTAGCCCACGGATTCTGGCGCTGCATGGGGTTCCGGCGTAAGATTCTTGAAATATCATACGAGGGGGTCGGCAAGAGGTCCATGTTGCCCGGCGGGGTTGGATGAGGCCTGGTTGGATTTTATGGGCCAAGGAAGTGGAAACAGGCGATTTCGGCTCATTTCTGTGGGTGTTAGCCCACGGATTCTGGCGCTGCATGGGGTTCCGATGCAAGATTCTCGAAAAATCATACGAGGGGGTCCGCAAGAGGCCCGGCAAGAGGTCCATATTACCCGGCGGGGTCGGATGAGGCCTGGTTGGATTTTATGGGCCAAGGAAGGTGAAACAGGTGATTTCGGCTCATTTCCGTGGGTGTTAGCCCACGGATTCTGGCGCTGCATGGGGTTCCGGCGCAAGATTCTCGAAAAATCATACGAGGGGGTCCGCAAGAGGCCCGGCAAGAGGTCCATGTTGCCTGGCGGGGTTGGATGAGGCCTGGTTGGATTTTATGGGCCAAGGAAGTGGAAACATGCAATTTCGGCTCATTTTTGTGGGTGTTAGCCCACGGATTCTGGCGCTGCATGGGGTTCCGACGCAAGATTCTCGAAAAATCATACGAGGGGGTCCGCAAGAGGCCCGGCAAGAGGTCCATGTTGCCCGGCGGGGTTGGATGAGGCCTGGTTGGATTTTATGGGCCAAGGAAGTGGAAACAGGAGATTTCGGCTCATTTCTGTGGGTGTTAGCCCACGGATTCTGGCGCTGCATGGGGTTCCGGCGCAAGATTCTCGAAAAATCATTCGAGGGGGTTCGCAATAGGCCCGGCAAGAGGTCCATGTTGCCCGGCGGGGTTGGATGAGGCCTGGTTGGATTTTATGGGCTAAGGAAGGTGAAACAGGCGATTTCGGCTCATTTCTGTGGGTGTTAGCCCACGGATTCTGGCGCTGCATGGGGTTCCGGCGCAAGATTCTCAAAAACTCATACGAGGGGGTCCGCAAGAGGCCCGGCAAGAGGTCCATGTTGCCCGGCGGGGTTGGATGACGCCTGGTTGGATTTTATGTGCCAAGGAAGTGGAAACAGGCAATTTCGGCTCATTTCTGTGGGTGTTAGCCCACGGATTCTGGCGCTGCATGGGGTTCCGGCGCAAGATTCTCGAAAACTCATACGAGGGGGTCCGCAAGAGGCCCAGCAAGAGGTCCATGTTGCCCGGCGGGGTTGGATGAGGCCTGGTTGGACTTTATGGGCCAAGGAAGGTGAAACAGGCGATTTCGGCTCATTTCTGTGGGTGTTAGCCCACGAATTCTGGCGCTGCATGGGGTTCCGGCGCAAGATTCTCAAAAATTCATTCGAGGGGGTCCGCAAGAGGCCCGGCAAGAGGTCCATGTTGCTCGGCAGGGTTGGATGAGGCCTGGTTGGATTTTATGGGCCAAGGAAGTGGAAACAGGCGATTTCGGCTCATTTCTGTGGGTGTTAGCCCATGGATTCTGGCGCTACATGGGGTTCCGGCGCAAGATTCTCGAAAAATAATATGAGGGGGTCCGCAACAGGCCCGATAAGAGGTCCATGTTGCCCGGCGGGGTTGTATGAGCCCTGGTTAGATTTTATGGGCCAAGGAAGTGGAAACAGGCGATTTCGGCTCATTTCTGTGGGTGTTAGCCCACGGATTCTGGCGCGGCATGGGGTTCCGGCGCAAGATTCTCGAAAAATCATACGAGGGGGTCCGCAAGAGGCCCGGCAAGAGATCCATGTTGCCCGGCGGGGTTGGATGAGGCCTGGTTGGATTTTATGGGCCAAGGAAGTGGAAACATGCGATTTCGGCTCATTTCTGTGGGTGTTAGCCCACGGATTCTGGCGCTGCATGGGGTTCCGACGCAAGATTATCGAAAAATCATAGAGGGGGTCCGCAAGAGGCCCGGCAAGAGGTCCATGTTGCCCGGCGGGGTTGGATGAGGCCTGGTTGAATTTTATGGGCCAAGGAAGTGGAAACAGGAGATTTCGGCTCATTTCTGTGGGTGTTAGCCCACGGATTCTGGCGCTGCATGGGGTTCCGGCGCAAGATTCTCGAAACATCATACGAGGGGGTCCGCAAGAGGCCCGGCAAGAGGTCCATGTTGCCCGGCGGGGTTGGCTGAGGCCTTGTTGGATTTTATGGGCCAAGGAAGTGGAAACAGGCGATTTCGGCTCATTACTGTGGGTGTTAGCCCACGGATTCTGGCGCTGCATGGGGTTCCGGCGCAAGATTCTCGAAAAATAATACGAGGGGGTCCGCAAGAGGCCCGGCAAGAGGTCCATGTTGCCCGGCGGGGTTGGATGAGGCCTGGTTGGATTTTATGAGCCAAGGAAGTGGAAACAGGCGATTTCGGCTCATTTCTGTGGGTGTTAGCCCACGGATTCTGGCGCTGCATGGGGTTCCGGCGCGAGATTCTCAAAAACTCATACGAGGGGGTCCGCAAGAGGCCCGGCAAGAGGTCCATGTTGCTCGGCGGGGTTGGATGAGGCCTGGTTGGATTTTATGGGCTAAGGAAGTGGAAACAGGCGATTTCGGCTCATTTCTGTGGGTGTTAGCCCACGGATTCTGGCGCTACATGGGGTTCCGGCGCAAGATTCTCGAAAAATCATACGAGGGGGTCCGCAAGAGGCCCGGCAGGAGGTCCATGTTGCCCGGCGGTGTTGGATGAGGCCTGGTTGGATTTTATGGGCCAAGGAAGTGGAAACAGGCGATTTCGGCTCATTTCTGTGGGTGTTAGCCCACGCATTCTGGCGCTGCATGGGGTTCCGGAGCAAGATTCTCGAAAATGCATGCGAGGGGGTCCGCAAGAGGCCCGGCAAGAGGTCCATGTTGCCCGGCGGGGTTGGATGAGGCCTGGTTGGATTTTATGGGCCAAGGAAGTGGAAACCGGCGATTTCGGCTCATTTCTGTGGGTGTTAGCCCACGGATTCTGGCGCTGCATGGGGTTCCGGCGCAAGATTCTCGAAAAATCATACGAGGGGATCTGCAAGAGGCCCGGCAAGAGGTCCATGTTGCTCGGCGGGGTTGGATGAGGCCTGGTTGGATTTTATGGGCCAAGGAAGTGGAAACAGGCGATTTCGGCTCATTTCTATGGGTGTTAGCCGACGGATTCTGGCGCTGCATGGGGTTCCGGCGCAAGATTCTCGAAATATCATACGAGGGGGTCCGCAAGAGGCCCGGCAAGAGGTCCATGTTTCCCGGCGGGGTTGGATGAGGCCTGGTTGGATTTTATGGGCCAAGGAAGTGGAAACAGGCGATTTCGGCTCATTTCTGTGGGTGTTAGCCCACGGATTCTGGCGCTGCATGGGGTTCCGGCGCGAGATTCTCGAAAACTCATACGAGGGGGTCCGCAAGAGGCCCGGCAAGAGGTCCATGTTGCTCGGCGGGGTTGGATGAGGCCTGGTTGGATTTTATGGGCCAAGGAAGTGGAAACAGGCGATTTCGGCTCATTTCTGTGGGTGTTAGCCCACGGATTCTAGCGCTGCATGGGGTTCCGGCGCAAGATTCTCGAAAAATCATACGAGGGGGTCCGTAAGAGGCCCGGCAAGAGGTCCATATTACTCGGCGGGGTTGGATGAGGCCTGGTTGGATTTTATGGGCCAAGGAAGTGGAAACAGGCGATTTCGGCTCATTTCTGTGGGTGTTAGCCCACGGATTCTGGCGTTGCATGGGGTTCCGGCGCAAGATTCTCGAAAAATCAAACGAGGGGGTCCGCAAGAGGCCCGGCAAGAGGTCCATGTTGCCCGGCGGGGTTGGATGAGGTCTGGTTGGATTTTATGGGCCAAGGAAGTGGAAACAGGCGATTTCGGCTCATTTCTGTGGGTGTTAGCCCACGGATTCTGGCGCTGCATGGGGTTCCGACGCAAGATTCTCGAAACATCATACGAGGGGGTCTGCAAGAGGCCCGGCAAGAGGTCCATGTTGCCCGGCGGGGTTGGATGAGGCCTGGTTGGACTTTATGGGCCAAGGAAGGTGAAACAGGCGATTTCGGCTCATTTTTGTGGTTGTTAGCCCACGGATTCTGGCGCTGCATGGGGTTCCGGCGTAAGATTCTTGAAATATCATACGAGGGGGTCCGCAAGAGGCCCGGCAAGAGGTCCATGTTGCCCGGCGGGGTTGGATGAGGCCTGGTTGGATTTTATGGGCCAA